>JAKJJM010123953.1:0-13416 GCA_021901965.1 Pipa carvalhoi
AGTGAGGGGAAACCGTGACTTCACATATACAGAAACACAACTTCACGAACTTGAAGATAAATCGTGGCTTTAATAAGTGAGACTGTATCAAAAAACAAAGGGAAGACACTGATAAAAATGGACTGGAGCACCCGAGATATCTCTAGAAAAGGTAAAGTACAAACAGCACATAACGAAATACAAGGAGGTACACCTTCCAGAGGAGCTAAGGTGTACATAGTGCGGGAACAGAACATGAAAACAATGGTGAAAAGTGGATCCTCTAATACCATAGTGAGAGTTGGCGCTGGTTAACACTGAGGCGCGGAGTCTAAGGAGGGCCATGTCTTCACCCTAGACCCCGGCAAGGGGATATGGCCTTTGCGGAAGGCACCTCCCAGGTCGCGGTCCTCAAGTTAACCCCCCACTGGTGGCAGCTGGAACAAAACATAAATGGGAAACACTGGCGGAGACTTTGGATCAGCAGCATAGAGATAAATATTTAGTGCAGCATGGAACAAACATCACTCACAGCACCCCTAGGCACCCATAAAACAGCACATCCTGGAGACAGTGCAGAGTAATAGGCTCCTGGCTCAACGCTATAGACACAAAGCAGAACTGTACTTGAAAAGGCTGTGGTGCTAGCTGTGAAGAGACTACCTTAGTTGCTGCTTGGCTGAAGACACGTGGAACTGATCCCTTTAAGAGTAACCTGGCAAAGCTGAAACACTGCAGGACTTAGAACAAAGTTGGCTGTTAGAAAGGCATAGGCAGGTCAGAGAATAATCAAAACACCAGGCAAACGATCCACATAGCAAAGGTGTAACATTGATACTCGAGCGCTGTGCTAATCACAGCGCTCCCATTTAAATCTCCCGTTGCTGATTGGCCGAGAACCCGGAAGCGCTGGGCTACATGGAGACCCAGCACTAGCAAGATGCCAGACGCAGCAGAGTCATGAGCGGAGCAGCTATAAAGAAGCTGCCGCTCGTGACACCATGACAAAATCTGCTTTCATACATCTGCTTTGTTATTAGTAATAGATAGTAAACAACTTACAGTTGAGGAGTGAAGTTCTAAATCAAGTAGGGTGATGCCAGTCAAAATTGGCCCACACACTTAAAAATATTTTGGAGTCAGAGATTTCTTCAGATTATAACATACTGTACATATGCCTCATGTTGCCTCTATTGCAGCCCTGATGATTGATCTCACTAAAGGATCCCAAAGTATCTTAAAAAAATGTAAATTAAAGCAAAAAAATCTTGCAAGGGGTTAAAAATAGTTCACTTGGTGTTACTTTTAAATTCTATTTGAATATACACATATTAAGCCCTTCTGAACCACATCATTACACAGAAACTTATATATTGATATAAACAGAACAACATGCTTTTTGAGAAATACACATTTAAAATTCACTCAGGCTTTTATTTCACTACTGTAACAAATGTGAAATTTAAACACTGGATGATAGATCAAGATCCAATACTGCTAGAGGCTAGCCATAGGGTAGAAACATGTGCCCAGTAAATTAAACAGGAATACAATATGAGCATGTAAGACAAGATGTGGGACAGATGGCATAAATGGATCTTTATCCTTTTCAGCTCTGCTTTTTCTTATTGTACCTGTTGATACAGAGGTAGAGTCCTACAGCAGGTAGACGTGGATTTCCTGACATTGAGGAATATGCCTTGTGACTCTACATTTCCCTGTTACTTCCCAATTCCCCCCCCCCTTTTTTTTCCTTTTACCTAACATTCTCACCCAATAGACCTTGACTTATGTATCATTAATGAGATACCTTTTGTTATGTATGTATGTATAATTTTATTTATAAAGCGCCACAAATTTACACAGCGCTGTACAATTTGAGTTCATGAACATTGCAACATTTGTTATTGTCAATATGAAGAGCAATAGCTAAATTAATAAAATGTTTAGAAAAGCATAATCCATAAAAGTTACCCAGATTTGTCTTATACATATAACTGTGGGGAGATAGTTCTGAATGAATTTAAGCATTCTGAAAACACAGATGATAAGGTATTTATGCTAGAAGCCTAACAATCAAAATGACTGAACAGAATTATTAATGTTTAAGAAAAATATAACATATGGGAATAATGAAGACCTGACTAAATTATAGCTATAACTTTGTTGTTAACTTAGAGGAATACACTTTGTTCAGAAAGAATCACAGATACCAGAAGGTGGGAGAGGTTTGCCTTTAGGTAAAGTCCTGCCTAAAGTCCATACTAAGAAAAAATATATATGAGGGCAATAAAAAAGCCAAACATAAAAGCATCCTCAGAAAATTGACTATTAGGGCAAATAAATCAATTAGCACAACACAATAAGGTAGTAGTAATAAAGATGAACTATAAATACCCAGATATAAATGAGGAAACTGAAACTTGTGGATCTCATAAAGGAAACAGATTTTGTCAATAACTGAAAATAATTATATTTCCCAACTGGTACAGAAAGCAACAAGAGGCACAAGAGGAAAGAAGGGAGGTACCATAGGTGCAGTTAATCATATCTAATATTTCCACTTAACTTTCAATGGGAATTTTTGTCAAGTATGCCATTAAAACATTTAACTTCAAAAAGGCTAAATGCAAGAGATACCTTCACTCATATTGGCTGGGACAATGTCCTCAAAACTGAGAACACAAAAACTAAATGGGATATTTTAATAAAAATCTTGACTATTCATTGTGAGAGGGGTAAATAACCTATTGGCATAAATTTGCTAGAAATAACCTATATGGATAAATAAAAAATGTAGTGAGGACAATAAAAGCTAAAATTAAAGTATTTAAACTGCTAAAACAGAAAGATGGTGTGAAATCACTGCAAAGATATAGGGTTAAAAATAAATTATGTAAAAAAACAGATAAATGCATCTAAGTTGAATACATTAAGGGGCATATTTACTAAAGTCGAAAAATAGGTTATCGGCCAATTCACTTAATTTCGATGGAATTTCTTTTCCCTCTGCTCGATAAAATTATCATATTTAGTAAAAAGCAGGGAAAACAAATTTGAAATGAAAAAAATTGAAATGAATAAAAAAAACAGCTGAGTTATAATTGCTGAGCAATTATCCAATCAGCAACAGGCATAGGGTATATAAAGCCATCAAATTTCATCAGTTCCCTCACAGGTCTGCTCCTTGGCTATTAATAGGGACCTGGGGACCCCAGTAAATAGCTGAGGAGCTGGTGAAGATTGATCTCCTGGGTTTGTTATTTTCAGTGGTGGTAGGCAGTACAAGACTGGAAGACTCCCTGGATTAACCCTTGGATTAAGCCAGACCAAACCTGTGAATCAAGATGAGGAGCGAGGGCGTCGAAGAGAAGATTGGCACATCCAGGAATACTTCATGGGCCTGAAGAGACAACTTCAGGAATGGCAAGTAGATTGATTACTTAGCTCTTTGAATGATAATGTTGTTATTAATTGATTGTTTTTAAGTTAGTTTGTATTTTTCATTGATTTTTTTTTATTGATTGTTTTTGGTTTGGGATTTTTTTTTTTTTAGTGTTGGATTTTTATTGTTAGTTTATTTTATTGATTGATTGGTTATTATTTTGTTACTGTTGGTTTGTGGTTGAAGGTGAGAGACTTAGGTAGGGCCATAATTAGGTTATGGCCCCCAACTCCATAGCACTGATGAGGTTTGGGGGGCATGGGAGGGGGTAAGCTATTGACCCCTTCCAGCTGAGGGACCCTTGCCCCCCTTGGCTAAAAGGGGTGAGGGTGTGGGGTTCAGTCTTGGCCCCCTTAGTTAAGTTTGATGCCCCCTACCCCACTTGGTTACCGGAGAAGGGGGTAGGGGAGGTGGTCCAGCGGGACCACCTGCCAGTAGCAATCCTCCCACCTCTGAATAGCAGTTGGTGGGTGTGGAGGGGATAGGGGTTCCAGGGATCCCTACTTGTTTTCTTTATGCCCCCCTAACCCACATGGACATTGGGGTAAGGGGAAGAGGAGCATCTAGGAACCTGCTCCTAGTGGTATCGATCCCCTACCCTGCCTAGCGTTGAGGGAGGGTGGGTGTATAGGGTTCCCAGGGACATCTTTTTTTTAATACTACATGCTCCCTTACCCCAACGGAACACAAAGGGGCCGGGGAGAGGGAAGCCACCTGCTGCACTTAGCAATCTCCCCACCTAGCTTAGCGCTGAGTGGGAGGTGATGTTGTGGGGAGATATGGGGGTCATACGGACCCCTACTAGAATGGGTTTGTGCAGTTTATACTAAGTATTTCCAAAGCACTAATATTACAGTACTATTACAGTAGTGCTATGAAAATAATTGTGTTTTAATTCAGTTAACCACTTACTTTCCAGTTAATGATTTTTAATGGATTTAAAGGTAGTTTAGGGATTTATGTTGTTGTTATGGTTGTTTACTATACATTGTTGCAGTTAGTGTTTTTTTGGGATACTTTGTTTTTTTTTTGTGTAGTTGAGTTAGTTTAGTAACAGTTTGCAGCTGTTGATGTATTAGAGAGTGTTTTTTAATGTCAGTGCTGCAGTTTAACATAGATCTGAATGGCTTTCACCAGATCTAGGAAGGAGAATAATTTTGAGCAATAAGTTTTAGCTTATAGGTAAGCAGGAAAAGATTAGTAAATAGCCCTTGAGCGATATCGATTATTCAGTGTTTGAATAATATTGCTCAAAATATGCGATATCAGTAAAAACTAGTGATACTTTTTAGTAAATTGGGGAAACCATCGAAAAGAGGAAAAAACAGGGGATAACGATTTTTTTCCCTCTTTTCCAACAATTTGACTTTAGTAAATATGCCCCAAAGACTCATTGCCAAAGAGAGTAAAATAAAAAACACAAAATGCTCTTTAATTATATAAATATAAAAAAATGTTAAAACAGAAAGTATTGTCCCTTTAAAAAATAATGAGGGAGATGAGGAGAAAGCAAAATTATTAAGCTAGTTTTTCTCCACTGTATTCACAGAAACAATAACATGTTGGATACAATGAAAAGAGAAAGTAAATACCCCCTTAAATGTTGCCTGTCTAAACTGAACTATATCACCATCTTAAAATGATTATTATAGACAAATCACCAAGTCCAGATGATATACACCCCAGGGTCTTGAGGTAATTAAGCATGGTTATAGACAGACCATTATTTGTAATTTTATGGACTCTCTAATGATAGGGACTGTTCCACAGGTTTGGCATATAGAAAATACAGACAGAACCAGTACAGACACACACCCAAGAATAAATATTATGATGTAAAGTACAGTAATTTAAAATAAATAAATCCCACTAGAATACATTAAAACAAAAGTCCAATGTGCCAGCAGTAATATATACACCAATCAAAAAAGCCACCAAAAGTCCATCTGGAAAGTATATGTAGTTAAGTTCCAAAACAGGATAGCTATCAGTCTTCAGCTAACAAAAACTGTTTCCATGGACTAAGAACAATGATCTGCTTACCAAACTGGGCTTTCTTGACCTTAGGCCAACAGAGCCACCACAGATACATAAATTATATTCTTACAATGGGAGATAATGTTATATGGGTCAGTATATAACTCCTACTGGACTGCAAGCTCACAATTGTTGCTAGTATGTTATTCCTCTTTTGTTTTAGCGCAGTTAATAAGAAACATCTTGTCATCATCCCTGTAAGACTGACCCACTAAATGTTATAATTCCTCTATATCAACTGTAACAGTCTTGTTTAAAACTAGTATATTATATTGGTATATTTTTTATTCTCATAATAAGCTATAATTACAATTATTTCCTTTCAGATTAAAATGATTTACTTAGCATCTGAAATATTTATTAAAGTCAAGTTTCATAGTTTGCTCATAAAGACAATATGTACTTTAGCAAATGAAATATTTAGTAAAGTTAAATGTCATATTTTGCTATTACATGATTGTAGGGTTTAGCTGGTAGAAATGGAGAGGTGGATTGAAGAGGATTACATGTTAATGATAAAGTTGGGGAAAAAATATTTTTAGTTTTTCCCATTTTACAGTTGATTTGAGTTAATACAAAAAGAAAAAAGCAATCAAAAGAAATTTTGAATGACAGAGGCAAAAGATTGAAAAATTAGCAGAGCTGAAATAATGTAATAGGAAAGTTGGAGCTTCTCAAGAACGCAGTTTTGAATGCTTAGAGATTGAGTTCTAGGGAAAAAATGAAAGAGAAGGGCTTGAGTTAAAAAATCTAATATAAAAGAAAGAAAAAAAAATGTAAAATGATAGTATGGTAGCATTGCATTAAATTTCCTGAAAGCAATTGCTTATTATTATTGAATATTAAAAAAACAAAATCATGGCAACTGATCACTGCTTCAGTTGGGTCTCAAACTGTTCATTTGGCTTAAACAATTGGACAGTTTCATGGATTGAAGTTTTATATTTTGCTATTATGCTTTCATTATGTAGTAAAAAGTTTAAGCCCTATAGTTCTACAATGATATAAATGTAGTATTACAGTACATGAGTCCTTCTGGTGTTACTTTTGCATTGTCTTTGAAAATACACATAAAGGGACATACATTATTAATTAAATTGTGATGATAATGTAACAATAACATCATTTTATCCATGGTAGTTTGCCGTCATTGCTGTGTAACATCCACATTTTGAGGCTTCTAGTTTGACAGCATATGATAAAGTAGTGGGGTGGAGATGGAGCTGATACATAAAAAAAAAAAGAAATTAGCACTATGAAGAGATAAAACAGTGAATATGGTATTGTACTCAGTATCAAATGTATGTGATGTGGAATGATATCAATACTAAAGGGTACATACAGTGATGGTATATCAGTGAATGCCTGAAGTCTTTTTTGATTTCAAATTTCTGTCTCCAACACTAGATTTAATTTGGTTCATGACAGTTTTCCTTTAAATCACAATAACAGAAATAATTTCCTTTGTAAATTATCATACATTAACATAGCCTATAAGATATAGGGTGAGTGGATCATGTAGTACCTTTAACCTTCACTTTATGGCTTCCACAGTCCACATGCCTTACCATCCAGGTGTTCTCAAAAGAGTAAAGCAGAACTGGAGCCCATTATTGGTTCTGCAACTTTATTAATACAACATGTTACAAGCCTTTTCTGACCCTTTATCAAGTGTAATGAAAAACAGAATACTGTGGTTTAGCAAATGTACCCCTTAAACACTTACGTATGACTGCTTAGAACAAGCCAAAAAGAAATAAAGATAGATGTAGCAGTGAGCAATATGTGTCTCCATGAGTATTCTAAAAAGTGTTATACATATTTTCAGTATGTTGCACCAGTGTAGATCACTAGAGTAACACAAATAATTTAACTTTGAACCTCATGAAATGGTGAGATTGGGGTGTGATCTTTTAACTGTCAAAATGCACCACAGGTCCTCTAGGCACTCCAGACTTGATTAAATCCTATATAATTTTGGAACAGATGCACGTTTTGTTCCCTTCCACAGGATCAGTACACTACTAGAGGCACTATACTGCATGCTGTTCCATGTCTCAAGAGACTTAGGTATACTGAAACATGAGACTTAATGGTGACTTGAAACTGAGACTTGCAGGAATATGGAAATGTGGGATTGACACTGGTTAAACACCAAGAAGCATCATCTAAGAAGCCCATGGTCTTCACCCTTAACCCCTGCAAGTAAATCTGCCCTTTGCCACAGGAGACTTCCAGGTCGCAGTCTTCAGGTTACTTCCAATCTGTGATCTGGTGTCAACTGGCTGTAACATAGTGAAACTTAAATCATGGGGCACAGGAACAGTTGAACTGTAACGCTGAACAGACACTGCACCCAGGGAGATACTGAGGAGCTGAACACAGTACTGAAGCACTGGAGACTGAGACGTAAGCACCTCTTAAAGCAGCATAGCAATACTGTGACCCGAAACTCACAGAGACAAGGCTGACGAACAATATAATAAATATTCTGAAACACAGAACAAAGAGGCACAGGGACATGAGACCTTAGATAAGACATCTGAGACCAGAAGCATGTGACATGGAACACAATAACAAAAATCAGGGACATGAGGCTAGAAGAAAGAAGTACAGCCCAAGGAGCTGAAAACAGAGACATGCAGCTTTCCAAGAGGGACAGGAGACAAGATGCTGCCAAGACACAGAACAGGAACTGAAAGGAAGTTGGAAAAGCAGAGAGGTATCCATAGAAGCAGAAGAGCATAGAAAGCAAACAGTCCAATTAATAATATTTAAATCTCCCACTGCCTACTTCATGCAAGCAATAGATGGTTCGGACTGGCTGCCTCAGGGGTCCCAAAAACTCATTTTCTAAATATTAATAGCTGTGCACACCATTATTTAGAGAAACCTGTTAGCATGGAACCTAGAACTGTGATAAAATTAAATAAAATGTTCAACAATAATTTTATCATGTACCATATAATAATGAACAATTGCATCCATGGAATATGAAAAAAAAATACCTATTGGAATTTAATTAATCAGTTTCTACTTAATGGAAACATTTAAAAACATATTTGATATATCTAGCCAGTTCAGCAATGGCATTTTACAGTGCATTGATATATTCAATGTAAGACATTTAGGACAATTAGTAAACCTTATACAATGAGCCATCTCCCTTTTATGTGCACAGTTTTTCTCAGACAGTTCTTATAAGAACATATTCTCCTTGTGGCCTTGTAGAATGACAAAACTAATACAATTTTATTATATGTCTACTTTTTTTACTCAAGGTCTTGCAAAACAAATTCACAATGGTTTTCCGTTTTTTAATATTATTTTCTGAAAAGTCTGTTAATGCAAAGAAGCAGACAAACCTTTTTTTATTCAAGCATATCATATTTTTTCTCATGTTGAGGTACAAATTAAGAAAAATCATTCAGGGCAGTGTAAAGTAGATTCTGGCAAGAATTGGCTTCTCACCAGATCTATAACAGATAATATAAGGGGAAATCTATACATAATATTATGTATATAATTTATTGTATCCTTATTTTGTTATTTATACTTATTATTTGTATTTATTGACCTGTGTTTCGACACATTGGTACAGTTCTTAATACACCCCTATTTGTATATGTAATGTCTTCCTCCCATTTAGACTGTAAGCTCTACGGGGCAGAGACCTTCAACCTCATGTGTCATCCACAACTTAGCACTTAAGTGAACTATACTTGTGATACTACACTTGTATTGTTTTTTTGCACTTTTCCCTTGTCTGTATTTTTCTTGTGCTGTTAAATTGTACAGCGCTGCGTAAATTTGTGGCGCTTTATAAATAAAATTATACATATATACATACATACAAATCACATTTTTACTATTATAGGTCAGAATAATGGGAAACAGGAAGCACCTGTGCAAACAAGCTACAGGTATGCAGCCACAGATCAGCAAAAGGATATTGAATAGCACACACAGAAAACACAAACTTATAGACAAAAATTTCAAATGGAGGATGGTAGAGCTACTGCTTAGAGTGTAGATGGCTCCCAATTCAAATCCCACTGAGGGATTCATCCTGCTCCCGCAATCAATGTGGCAGGTGCCATCACCCAGCACCATGGAGGAAGCAGCCAGCACTGGTGAGAGGGTTTCCTGACACTTTCCTTGCCAACCACAAATCTGCCCTTAGATTTTTGCTTTGTATCTTATATTTACTTTTTCCCTGGTTGTACATTTGGATTTTTTGCTGTTTTCCAGTTCACATTTATTATTACCTTTTTTAATATAACTTTTCTATTTCTTTCACTTATAACATCCTCCAGCCATAGGCAGCTGCATTTCTTTCTTGTGGGTTCAAGACTAGGGAATTACAAATATGGTCAAACTGCATTGTAAGGGATGCACTAAATTAATCTGTTGCTCAAGGCTGATTGCTTGGCTAATAACTGCTGTCCTGAAACTACCTCTCTGCAGGAATCTCCTACATATAATAAAATGTAGCTATCACAGTCAGAATGCAATTTTTCTGTATCATACAGGTGTAATCCAAAACTGGGCAGAATTTGCCTCTTTCTCTTCATCTTAAAAGCCATTTCACAAAATGAATTATTTCATTATAATATTAATTAACTATAACATTTTAGAATATCATTACTGCTGGCACATTTTATTCTTCTTCTAGTACTGATGTCACCATTGTCCTTGTACCATCTTCTCTCTTTGTCATTGTGTCAATAATCCAGGGAAATTGGTTAGTTTTGGAAATTGTAGTTCCAGGGCTCCAAAACATACTGCTATAGTCTAAGCCACCAAAGATATGATGGCATTGTTACATCATGAGCGGTCTGTGGATTAACTTAAAATCACCACTGTTTGACGTTCCTATAACTTGGTGGTGGGGATTTCAAATAGTGAGCACTGCTTATGAGGAGATGGGAACAGAGTGACCATATTTGTAATTCTCCTTTGCCTAGCTACAAGATTCTGCAGGGAGCCAGCAACACAAGCAGCGATCAGCCTTGTTACAGATACATTACAATATTTTGTAAAGTGGCAGATATTAACCTTTTGTGAAGTGGCAGATATTATTAACCTCTTTATGCTGGGGAGGAAAATAGAATTTGGAATTATACTCACCTGGCAACATAGTAACAGTATGGAAGACTGATAAAAACATGTGTTGGAATTCATCAACTTGGGCAAAAATTGCCCAAGTCTAGTAACTCTAAGGGCGAAATTTATTAAGCCCGAAAAGACTTGACTGGAGTCTTTTCAGGCTTAATTTGCCCAGTCCCGATTTCCACATTATGGAAATTGGTGTTTCTCGATTTCCATAATCTGGAAATCGGGTATTTGTACCGAAACGTAGCCATCCGCGGGATTCTCATGGGAGGATAACCTCCCGCGAGAAAGTCAGAAAGACCTATAGCGGTCTTTCCGACTTTAATAAATACCGCCCTTTGTATCCAATCAGTAATTGGCATTTATAGATATACTGCAGTTAAAAAAATAAAAGCAAAAAAACATTTGATTAACTGCAGTGGGATAATAGACCTGGGCTGTCTTTTCTCATGTTTTCATGTTGATACAGAGGTAGCTGAAATGACTTTGTCACTAAAAACATTATAAAAAGAATTCTTTTGCTGCATCTCAACACGAGGTAAAAAATTCAAGATTTATTTATAGCAAGTTTACCTGCAGTCCTGTTAAGAAACTACTGTGAACAAATCAGATACCCCAGTGATTTGTGTCAGATAAAATCAGCGCTTTTGCATCTGTGCATTTCCTCCATAAAGTCCATTATGTTGTGGACTTTACAAAGACAATGAACCCTCCTCACTTTCATCCAGTTTGCTATTGTATTGTATTATAGTGTCATTTTTTGGGTTAACAACATATTTTTATTCCTGTTATAGGAAAACATATTTTAACAACAGTATAGATAAAAATGCAGAAAATAGAAAATTACATAGCCAACAAATGTAAGAGCATCTCTGCAATTCCACATAACTCTCCTTTACTTTAAAATATATATGTTTGTATTTGAGATTGATGTAATTCAAAGATTATTTTCATCCCGCAACTACATAAAAGCAATTTAAAAGGGGTAATATGTTTCAAAGCTGTCCTTTGCATGCATTAGTGTCTTAGCAAGCAATAATGTGAGAATAATATAAGAATATGTGAGAATTATTGTGTTTACATAAAATGTACAAGAATATGCATTAAGCGAAATACCTGTCTATATATTAGCTTGATACATTAAGCAGAAAGGTTTAACATAAAAAGGAATGGAACATTGTTAGAGACAATAAAACCGATGAAAGAAATCAGCGTTTGAAACTCAGTTTGTTACTGTTAATCAGGTTAATTTGGTTAATTCATTTTGGAAAAAAAAAAAGCAGAATACATTGCAATAATGAGACTAAATTATCTCAGCATATCATGTATTTCATTTTGTTAAAAAATACAATCAAAAATCATAACCAAAGGTGAAATGTATAATGTACAATGTATAATGTAATGCAATTGGTCTTACAGAAATCATAACCCTTAATGGCAAATTACCACACCCCACTTAACCCAGCAGCAATTTACGCATTTAGTTACAAATGGAAAACAGTGTCAGCACAGAAATATCTATGGCAGGAATTTTTAAAAACTAATCTTTGCAAAAAGTCTAAAGACCTCATGCACACAGCTGAAACAACTGTACTGAATTTTTCATGGGTGACTCAATTTTGCCTTTTCATATCACTTCTAATTCTTGGGAACTACCCTTTTTACTTTCTTCTCTGGATGGAGTTGCTCTTTTAATGCTATCTGGTATAAACTTTTAGCACTTTATTATGAGCTAATATGATTGTCTACCTCCTTGGAGTTTCTTCAAGTTGGAGTGATATCTATAACTAGAGATGCCAGTAATAGGTCACTTAGTAACACCATAAGGAACAGTTACTAAAGTCAAAAAATTTTTCAACTAGTAAATGCAAGAGAAACAACCTATTTTTATCTAAATCACTGTTTTATCCTACCACAAAAATGCTCCCTCACTCTGTCCAAAACCCATTATTCTCCATGGAGTTGGTCCTATCACTTGGCCAAAGTCCAAAATCTTTTCCCATTGAAAAAGTACATTGATATCAATCTGAAATGAAATGGACCCTCATAGAAAAACACTGCAAAATGATCCCCTGTCAACTTATCAATATTTATTGATAATGATTTATTTTGATGGGGAACCATTTTTATCAATCAGGGAATAAGTACAGGGAAATAAAAATTGCCAGTGAAATTGGGTTACACTGATCGATAAAATCAAAATTATTTTAGTAAACATGTGTTCCTTACTTGAGATACTCCCTGCTGGGCTTGGAAATTATAAAGCCTCAACAAGTGAGACTACAGACATCATGAAGGGACTCTCACAGGAGAAAGAGCAACCACATAATTCTCCTGGAGGCATCTATTCTCACAAATAACTGTTAGATTGTATGACTAAACGTGCACACATTTTTCCCTTTAAAAATACCTCTATCACACAATTAAATGTCTCTGAAGGAGGCAGATGAAAGGGTTCAATCAGGTCTAGAAACAGACATATACAGCATATATCACACTCTATTAATTTATTCATTGAGATCCTGAAAATACATAACCCTTACTAATTAAGCATTCTTTCTCTTGATTCATTTCTTCAAGACACATTATTTAACTGTTGTAAATAACATTCCTGTACAGAAGTATTTTGACTTACAGTTTTCCAAATCAGTATAGTTTTCATGGAAATATCATAAAGGAATGTTATATTTTGTGTTTAATTATAATATGATTAAATGGCTGACAAAGAAATATATATAATATACCGTATTTTCCGGACTATAAGGCGCACATAAAATACTATAATTTTCTCCAAAATCGCAAGTGCGCCTTATAGTCCGGTGCGCCTTATATATGGATCC
>JAKJJM010123978.1:0-11099 GCA_021901965.1 Pipa carvalhoi
TATATATATATATATATATATATATATATATATATATATATATATATATATATATATATACACCTGTGTGAATTTAGTGCAAATCAAGAATTATTCAGACATGAATGACAAAAATATAACTCCAAAATTGAGTATGTTTTCATTATAACATCCATTTCAATGTTTATTTCTTACTTAGTAAACTAATAGTGAAAAGATCTTCTTGGCCAAGAGAATAAAAACTAGATTTTTTTTTCTGGAAAATGTGGTTTTCTGCCTCTACATAAATCAGTCAATTTGACATAATTAGTTTCTGCAATAGGAAATCTAATATTTAATAGATGTTTTACAAAGAGGAGCAGCTAAATAATACACAGTGGAACAATTACCTTTAATATTAAATACATATTCACCTGGAAAACAAGATTGTTTTTCACATGCTTGCTTCAACTAGCTGTCAAAACATTTGCCTTTGGAGAGGAAAACCAGAATAAATGGAGGTACTCTGAAGTGAATTTCTGACTGTTGCTAGGCTGTCATGATATTGCTTCTGATAATGCAACATCTTCTTATCTCTACATCTCTCTATGTACCATATGAATTGGGTATTTCATTAGTAATTGCTCACATAGGAGTTTGCACTTTGTATAAGATCTTTTCTGCATTCTAAACTTCACTTGGGAGAGTACAGGGTGCATGGCTATACTAAAGGCAAAATTTACTAAAGTCAGAAACGAACGTATGTTTTCAATCCTTCCGCCCGTTTTGCACCCAATTTTTGGTAAGATTTAGTACTTAGTAAATTTCGCCCTAAGTATCAGTAGTCAACATTGGGAAAATACCAATGTGGTTAATGCTGGATGGACAAAAGTGCTTCTGGCATATGGGGGATTATTGGCTAAAGTCCGAATTGTTGCATAAAGGTGTGAATTCGCCAGCTAAAGATAGTTGCAGCCGTGACTTTATTATGGGAATATTGTCGCAGTCGTGACTTTAAAATTGTCGTGGATTTGCTATGGGAATCCGCTGCTTAAGAATTTGACAGTCGAATTTTCACTTTAGTCAATAACGTCCTATATCCTGCAGCAGCAAAGCCTACACAATTTGGAATGCATCATATATCAGACACACAGGAGTTATATATTCCAAAGAAAAAAAAAGTAAAACTTATGCTGCCTTAATTTTCAAATGAATAAAATAAATTTGGTATTTAGGGCATATCTCTCATTTGTTTGCCATGCAAGGAAAACATAAGGGAGGTTATTGATCAAAGTGAAAATTTGACTGTCGAAGTGAATTCTCATCACTTCGGGTTGCTGCACTCTGATTCTCTACTCCTAATTGACTAAACAGAGGATTCCCATAGTAAAGTCGCAACCGTGTCACTATTCCCATAGTAATGTCGCGACCGTGTCAGTAGCAGTCTATTGTATAATGTACAACTGTTGTTAGCTGGTGAATTTGCCACATCGCACAGTTTGCTGAATACCCAAATATGAGGAAGAGGCGAATTCACACCTTTACGCGACAATTCAGACTTTAGTTAATAACCCCCTATGAGATGCCTTCACAGCTCTAACAATAAAGATCCCTTTTAACCATATCGATACTGATAAATTTACCGCGTAACTTCATCACGATAAAATAAAAATCGCAGTTTAATAAATTGCTACCAGCAAAATGACCCAAATCCCCACAAAATATCGTTGAGAACGGTCGAAAGCGGTGATCATAAGGTTTCTGACTTTAGTAAACATGGCCCTAAATATTTTACTTTTTTACAGTTCCTGCTGGCACCTTAAAAATTGATGGCACTATATTCCAGTATATTAGTGAGGGTGCTGTGTGGCAGGATGACTGGATGTTAGCAGTAATTGGATTTTAAGGAATCTTGTGTGTGCCAGTGGTCTGTAATCAGTCAGGGATCAATAGAAAGACTTGACAAACAGTCACATAACTCCACTGCTTCCTCACCATCACCACCATTGTCAAAGGAGAATAAATAGTTTATTAATCCTTTCCTCTGCTTTGTGGGCTCCCTAGTGGCTTTAAGCCTAATATAAATTTCAATCACTGTTAGGTCTCCATCTTAGATGTAACCATGATTACATCCTATTTTAAGAAAATGGCTCTTCTACAATATCTTTAAAAAAAAAAACAAAGATTAAAAATATAAGTTCCACAATAACCCTGAGTATAACATAATCATTAAATATCCCTGCAGTATTGCTAGTTTAGTAAATCATGTCTTCATCTTTGTGCATTACATGTCCTGTACTTCCATCCTTGGTCTCAGCAGTAGAAAGCATTTTAAGATGTCAAAATGGAAATAAGATGTTGTTGTTGGAGAGTGGGTGTGGTTAATGGGTAAAGACTGATATATTAAATCATAGGCTATGCACCTCTCTGGTGTTGTAGTTTTTTCAATCACTGTAATATAATTCCTGTAAAACTTTTTTGTAAATTAAGCTTACATTTTTAAAGACTGAAAACAAGTTCTAAAATCTAGTATGATTATTTTTTTTTCTAATTTACAGTGCTTTCACAAAACGCCATGATATGCTCCAATTTTATGACATGATAAAGCACATTTATTGGATGTGGGTCATGAAGTTTCCTGGATGCAACTAGCTAACATCTTGCTGTCTTTAGAAGGCACATGATTAATTCATATAACGTTCATAAATAGTATAATAGAACAAAAAATCTAGGACCCCATTAGATTAATATCTGCAGTATTTTACCAGTGTTTGATATCTGTTTCAAAAGCATGTCTAGGCCTGATAAAAAAAGACTATTTTAACTTTCTTTTGAAATTCTGCATTGTGAGCTAGCAATGTATTATATATTTGCCATTACTACTGGTATCTTTTCATGTTGTTTCTCTCGTCACATTCATGACCATAAGTTTCTGGCTACATAGAAACCTTATTTATAAATAGTATTTCACATCTAAAAATGTTTTTAGCAACAGACATTGAGGGTAATGAGGGTAAAGTTGCCATATATTGTCATATTGGTTAAACAGAATGTTCAACTTTAATGTACCTTTTAGTAAGCTATAGATAGCATTGCAAGAGAATTTCTTTTTTTTTTGTGCGGCATATAAACAGTCCTCCAGTTCTTAGCTCTGATTGCCTAGCAACAAGGCAGTGGTCTTAAGGAAAAAATATAATTAATAAAAAATAATTACAAACTTAAAAATCAAATCTTAAATTAAATTGCTTTTCTGTTTGCCATGTTAGTGACCACAATAACCAGAATAATAGTTTAAATGCAAATAATTTCAAAGAAAACACAAAGTGCAAATTATTCTAGACTACCAATGTCTACATCAGTGGTTTGCAACCTGTGAGGCACAATACTAACTAAGTAAAATGAGACCCAAAGGGGTACCTTTTAATCAAGCTGTAAGGACTTGCTTTCAGATAGTAACTCTGTGAAGTGGCTTTTGATTGTCTGGTGTAAGTGAAGTTTTTTAATATGTCCTTTTCTTTTGTATACTGTTGACTCATAAATTGTGGAGGCCTCATATTAATTATTTTTGGTGCTAATACGAAGAATGCTAAAACATTTTCTCCCATATTCTTAGCAGTGAGTACAGGTTTTGTGGCTGACACCCAATTTTTGGGCTCACATTGCCATTTAACTAGTGATGTAACTTGGCTATAATGATGAATAAAAGTTCTTGTTATCATAAAAGATATGAGCTATGTGTCTGCTAAATGTGTTTTATTATGTAGTGGCAATGTAAATGTGTATAACCACAGAAGTATAGCGTCCAATGGATGAGGCCCAAAAGTTGAACATGAGGATAACATGAGGCCCAGGCGAAAAAATCACAGAGAATCACTGGTCTACATCATTCAAAACCTTACATGGAAAGAGAGCATAATGTAATATGGGTTGCAATTCTAATAGCAAGCCAAGGGAATGTAAGAAAGTTCAACAACATTGAAGAAATCTATCGAAGTGTCCATTTAATATGCAAAGATGAAACTATGCTCTGTGGTTGTGTTAAAATAATGCTATAAACATCACCTTAGAACATATTAAAAATTTATAAAATTCTGTCTACTGAAAGCTGACTTGTACTTTATTCCATCCCATAATAATCTTTCAGTTTGTATCCACCGACCAACATAAACAGAAATACTGAAGGCAAAGCTTAGATGCCACAAAAATAAGTGTTATCTAATGATCATTCCAATCATTTCTATGTTACCACAAAATAGCATTCTTCCTCACAAAGGATACATTTGATAGTTTAGAGATGTGTTCGCTATCCACGCCGAGCAGAAACCATTAAAACCCACTCTGATGGTTTTTTTTTACTTTTTTTTTTGTACTGTGTAGGAACATTTATTTCTATAGCTTTTAAAACCAAATTGAACAAGCGTAACCCCTATAATTTACTTCAGCATGAAATCTTCCTGGGCTAAAGCTGATTTTGTAACAAGGATGTGACAGGAAGGAGGAGATGAGAATTGCTTTTCCTTAGACATTTGAATGGTTTATTTCTTACATTATCTCAATAACCTGTTCAATTACATAATTAGAGGTTGTCTTGAACGTTTGGTGGAATGAATCAAATAGGTTTTCATTTAAGCAGCAAAAAAAAGTAGATCTTTTTAAAAAGCTGGACCAGCCCATGTATTGACTGCTCACCCTGTTTCATTTCCCATGACATTGGAGGAGGGCTAGTTGTATTGTACACATCTCTACACAGTGATTGCAAAGCCCGCTGTTCAATTCAGCTATAGCACAGGATGTTTAACTAGGAATTAAGAGATGTATCAATGTCACTGTGTTATTGTCATGCTCACTTTGACTTCTGAAGCAACGGCTGTCTTCCAGGCAGTTCATTTAAAAACTTCAATAATGTGCATCAAATATTTTAACTAAGGAAAAACTCTCCACTAGATATTTGTTGCAGAAAAATAAAAGGTGACATTAGAAATGTATTTTTTTTTTTACTTGTGACTGAAATTCAAAAAAGGAATTGATACAAAAACAATGAGTAGTCTTTACTTAGGCACATTTAATTAAACTTGATGAAAAACAGCAGCTACACAAACCCCATTTCAGTTTATAATGGAGACAAGCAGTCTAATTACATTTAGCTCATTTTTACTTATTAAGTTTAGTGAATGATCAGGTAAAGCAGAGCTATTGCTACAAACCAGACTACATCAGATTAGATTATGTATATATATATATATATATATATATATATATATATATATATATGGTAGGATATATATATTATTTTTCAATTATTTATTTATAAACATAGATAAAAATATACAAGGAAAAGTGTCCATTAGGTACAATTTTAAAATGACTAAATTGATTGCTGTCTGTTATAGGGGAACTAAACTATGCTAAATCCTGAGTGACTGGCTGAAATGCTTCCCCAGGAGAGCAAATTGACTTAAATTTAGATTGCCAGAGCCCCCCTATTCCACAATGAAATTAAGTACTCAGGCATCTTAGAGAGCAGGGGGCTCAGGACCACCCCTTCAGTCTTCTGACCAGGAAAATTGACCTGAGACTGAGCACATGCTAAATTCTTGCTGCAGTGGCAGGTTTTATCTATATTTCAATATTGAAAAGAAAAGCTCAGCCCCTGCCTTGGTGAAAGAGTCACAGGTTGTAACTTTATCTACCCTTTATGTGGAATTAGTGCATTTTAAAGTAAATTGATAAAAATAAATACCAGTAAATAAATGTTATACTATTTTGTGTGCAGGTGATGCTTTGTAACAAGATGAAAATAAATTCAACTAAACCAAGATGATTTATCATAAACCAAGTAGATTTCCATATAACACAAATAGTACAAAAACTTGTTAAGATGAGGACTTATTAAAGGACCAGTAACACACAATAAATACAAATTCCCAATTGAGCTGACATTACAGTTATTCAAATACGCACTTATAAAATTTTAATGTTAATATTAAGTAAAACTCATGAATTTTATTGTATACTGTCCGTTTTTATCTTTACTGATAGCAGCCATGCTGTTAAACAGACCTTACCCAGTCCCACTATTTTTTTATGGTGCTTTTCATAAAGCATATACAGGAAATATGCCCCAAAGCTCAATTTTTAAAACTAAACAGCTAAAGATCATACTTTCTAGACACCATTTAGACTTTTTGAAAGCACAGATTTAATATATATTAATGCTAAATGTATTTAAGACATTTTAATTTTTTGGTGTCACTGTTCTTTTAAAGAAAACATTTAAAAGGAAACATATTTGCCAGTTAATAAATATTTTAACTATTGAAATTTTTGAAAAATGGGTAGTGCAGTGGCTCAGTGCTTAACACTGTTGCCTTGCAGCGCTGAGGTCCTGGGTTCAATTCCACCCTTGACTTCATCTGCATGGAGTTTGTATGCTCTGCCCGCATCTGCGTGGGTTTCCTCTGGGCACTCTGGTTTCCTCCCAAAAACATACATCTGTGTTTGTGTGTTACTGAAACTAGATTGTAAGCTCCATGGGGCAGAGACTGAAGTGAATGGCAAATCTCTGTAAAGCGCTGCGCTATATAAATACAATATCAATAAAAAAAATGGCTACGTATTCAGATAAATGTTGTGCTTTGATTTGCTATATTTATTTACTTCCTGTTAATCATGTAACTTAAACCAAAGTAATATTATGAAAACAACACTGTATATTGGTTGTTATATGGGTTGTTTCTCTACAAGCAGCAGTTACTGGAGCATTAATAATAAGATACAATTAGCATACTGTTTGCATTAGTGCTGCAAGGATAAAAAAAGCCACTTGTGCAGTCTGAAACGGAAAGAAAACGAAGCTTCCCAGACACAAGAATAATACTGTGCACAAAACTGTGCTGAAAAGATAAATAAATAGAGATAAAGAAAGGTACTGCTTGATACACAAAACAAAAACATCTCCCAGAAAGAATAATCTTTAGCAAAATGAGCAAAAATATTAACAAACATTACTCAGCTGGAATGAAGAGACTGTAATCTTTCATGATTTAGCTTATCTTGATTAACAAAATGGTTCTTGTTTGCATGATGTCACTAGTGATGCTGAACATGCACTGCCATGTTTACTTAAGTAGAAACAGAGCAGACTGACAGCAGGAAACCCAGAGAGCAGTTTCTATTGTGCACAGCAGATGACAGGCACCGAAAGATAGAATGGGTGATTTTGGTTTCCCTGGCTGTATTACTGTGCAGCTAAATTGCAAGATGCTTTACAGCCTGCAGTAAGAATCACTTCTCATTTGCATAAGACATATTCTGTAAAGCCTCCCCGGGGCATGCTGATTACAAAGAGCATCATGAGAAGAATTTGTTCATGCAACGCTAATACAATTAACAAGGGTGGGAGTGGCAAGGTAGCCTTTACAAAATATGTATATATCCCACAATTATCATTTTCTCCATATGTAGGATGTGGAAATAGAAGCTATCAAAGCCTAGTACATACCAGCCTAGATGTAATCCTTCTTTTCAATTCTGTAGAGACAGCAGAATTCAAAACCAAAAAGTGATTCCCCCTGCAATGGCAAGAACAAAATAGGATATGAAAATCTAAAAACAGTAAATAAACATAAATAAACCAAAATGTAAAGTAATCATCAGTTAATCTTAATCCAGCAGGCAATGTTCAACTGTTTTGCTTTGACTGAAATAATAGAATATGTATGTCTGTCCTGTGGTTTTACAGCTGCTGACCCACATATTCTAGCACTCCAGTTCGATGTTGGGGGATTATGGGAATTTCAGTTTAACAATGGCTGAAGGATAGCAGTCTGTCTATTTCTGTGACATAATTTGATTCTGTTTTTAAAAAATGATATCTATGAAATGGTGTGATTAAAAAAGATTATCAATAAGGAAATAGCATGTTTGACATGTTTAAGGTATAAAATGCACATGGAGTGCACACACACACAAATATATATATATATATATATATATATATATATATATATATATATATATATATAGTATATTAAACTATAGGTTTAATATATTAAACATATACATATATATATGTTATTATGTTACAACAAGAATGCTGAAAAACAGATAGACAAATGTATGTGATGTCCTTGATCTCTTCAGTTTTAGAACTTTCTTTTAAGGAAATTAAATAATATAACATACTGTGGAACATATTTACTAAAGCTGAAAAACCATATTTGCCGTTTTTGCCCGTTTTTCAAAAATTTTTCACTGCTATTGCAATTTACTAAGCCCTTTCCAACTCTTTTTTTACTAATACATCATTTTGCCAGGTTGAGGGTGGCAAAAATCCATTATTCCCTATGAAGATGGGTCTGTAAAAATTTTCTAAGTCCCTGGCGTAATAATCGGCAATATCGGTATCGATATTAAAGGGCCCCATTGACATTAATGTTAATTGTAGCAGTATTAAGGCATTGATATTTACCGATATACATTTTTATTGGTACATTTTTTTTCGAATCTCATAAATGAGGGTAAAGGAAAATGTGGCAGAAAAAAAAAAAAAACAGGCAGAAAAAGGGCAAAAGACGGACAAAAATAGTGTAAATCAGCGTGTTTAGTAAATATATTGGTAGGTGTCTCGAAGAGCAGATAATAGTATATGGAGCTGCATGTAATATTTGTTTATAAGACATTATACTCCATTCTTTAACACATTCTGTTCCAACACTACTGTAGGCTAATATTTCTGTACTTAAAAAAAAAAAGAAAACATTCCTTGCTTGTATCATACATTATACAGTGCCTTATATAGTAGAAGTGGAATATTGTATACATTGGTAACTTGGAGCAACAATGTAATATGTGCATCTTAATGAAGAAATTATTTTGTTTTCCAGTGCAATAAATCACTAACAGTAATGTTAATAACTGAGAAGCTTACTGATCTTTGCCAAGTCAAATCTCTTCCTATAAAGCAAAGCTGGGCAGCACTTAATCCAGCACAGAAAGCAGGACAAATGGATCGATCCAGATGTCAATAACTATTACAGACATATTTTTATTACATATAACCTTTTGAATTTTCTAATAGTATTAAAACAAACTTGATCTTCTTCTTTTGACATTACAGCCCTGCTGTCATTTTATGATTTATCGCATGGGTCATACCAAAACTAAAGAAACACTGAACATTTCATCCATTGCCTTTGGTCAATGGTGGAATGATATGAAGAAAGAGTAAAAACTCTCAATTATTTCATTTTCATCCAAATATAATATTGAAAAAAGAGTATTAATAACATATTCTAATTACATTTTACAATGTGGCATGTTCTTCTATCTATTTCTGTGTTTCTTTTTTCTAGACAATGGCCTCAGCTATGGAGGCAAAAAACATATTACAAGCAGGTAATGGCTTCATGCTAAATCAATATGGTAAGTATTCTTATTTCTACATTAAAACATGGTTGGGAAACTCCCAATAAAATCCATTAGCAAAAGCCGGACTCTTGCCTTTCCCTGGAGAAATATACACATGGGATCACGCATGCATAAACTCTTTTCTTTCTGTACATGCACAGGAAGCACTTAAAAGTCAGCAGTGATGATGCAGGAATGACATCTAGACTCATTATGAACTTACATTAAACTTGGGGAGGGGGCTTCTATTAAAGGGACAATAAACTGGGTAATCAACATTTGAATTGACCATTATCTGTTTATTAAAAAAATATTTTTGGCATCCAGATTAGTGTTTTAGTAGTCTAATACTTTGCAAGACAGCCTGTTTGACTATAAGTCTGCCTGTTTGTCAAAGCAGGATCAATTATACTGTGTTTTTACACATACTGAATGCCTTGTCACCTTCAGTCTATTCTTAATACTGGAGATGGACTTTAATTTACTTACTTAATTTGTAAGAAATGAAACATTTGTGATGAAAATTCTGTGATGTGTGCCAATTAACAGCTTCTGCCAGCACAAAACAACATGTAATAAACACATCCTTAAAAATAACTATTTTCAAATAGAGTGATCACTTTACCCCTCTAGGCAAGTCTACACTATGTATTTTGTTGTGGTGTTGCAGTAATGCAGTTAAAACCACAACAAAACACAAGAAAGCCTTGACAAAATCCATGCTATTGCCCTGAATGTTTAGTTTACTGTTAACATTATCAAAATATCAGGAACCAAGCTTCAGTTACAGATAGTCCAGACTTAAATGCTGCATCTTGCATACAAAAGCCAACCTCTATATCACACAGAAATTAATGGTATGTTTTTTTCACTATTTGTAGTAAAAGTTCTATTTCTGTCTCTTATCCTTGCTTGTGCTGATTTTGTGAAAACAGAAAAACTGGCTCTGGGTACACTATAATGACTCTAGTGGTGACCCAGTCTTGTGAAAACCCCTTTGTGATTCGAGGAGAGATCCCTGACAGTAAGACTGAGCCCTTTTCTTAAATTTCTAGCTTGGGAACCCTGACCGTATGATCAAGTCTCTGAACTCAGAAGTTCCCTGACAGTATGATGGTGCCTCTGAACCTGGAAATTCCCTGTCAGTATGATAAAGCCTCTAAACCTGGAGGTTCCTTGACACAGGGAGTGAATTTACATTGTGGAAAAGAAAGCTGAATAAAGGATGCAATTAGCCAATTCATACTTATAGCCTGAGAAAGATTCAAGATCTTGGGCTCAATGTATTATATCAGAAGATCCAGTGCTTCCACTGGTAATCTCTCTTTAGCAATGACCTCTCATGAAAATATGTAAAGCATGATCTTCCCAAGCTTGATTCACAATTGGCAATTTGAAGAACAGGAACACATTTAACAACGCTGACTCCCGTTTTCAAGCATTGCTGAGGTTTTAAGGCAACAGGGTGCCACATAGTGTATACATTACTCCTTTATTTGTGAAGCTACATTAAAGTTAGAGTTGTATTGATGATGGGGCTGATATTGACCTGGATTTGTTTGGAGCTTTATGGAAAACCTGCTAATTGCAGATAGCAGCAATTGTTAGCCTTTGGCAGGAAACAGAGGTGCACTCCCCTCTCTGATTCTCTTTCATTGGTATAATATCCATCTAATAAAAGGACCTGGTGTGGACAACACTTCCTTATAGTTATTCTATATATATATATATAT
>JAKJJM010123991.1:0-10938 GCA_021901965.1 Pipa carvalhoi
TTGCAAAGGCATTTCCCCAGAAGTTCGGACCTTACGGAATTTGGCCCTTAGTCTGCACATCTTTGACCTCTTTCTGTTAATATTTTTTTCCCTGCATATCAGTTATGAACCCAAACACCCACTGCCACAAAGATAGATGTACAGGTGGACACACCTAGGGTACAACCCCATTTTACCTATAACCCCAAAAATTACCATAGAACCAAGAAAAACTAAAATTGCTCCATACTCCCTCTCTGTGAAGGAACACCTTTAATTGCAGATTGATTAAAGGTCAAATCAATATTTCAAAATATCCTCCTGGCCCTAGAATATACCATTTATACAGCCAGTTCATTTGCTGGCGTAAGTGGGGAACGGTGCTTCCCACAGCCAAGTCTTTCCTGTGTTCCCCTTACACAAGTATACTCTACACAGGTAAGGAAGCTGTTTCAGTGGCAATGCAGCTCTGTTCCACACACACACTCACACACACACACACACACACACACACACACACACACACACAGACCATTGCAGGTGCTGTGGGGGCTCATCCTACTCCATTGCTGGTTTTGTTATTAATAAAGGTTTACTACAGCCCACTGCTTACTTTTTTATATTCTGTATGATTTGTAGACTTGCCCGATGCAACTGACCCTTATAGTACAAACGTTTAGGTCATTTAAGTGCCACTATGGGATTCTATGGAGCCCTGAACATATTTATTATTTACAAACAATTTTATGGTTTTTGAGGGGGTTAATTGCATTTTTATTTTTATTTTTTTGCTGCTGGTTTCTTTTTTTTGATATCCTTTCTTGCTGGTTAGTTGCCTTTTTGGAAACTTTGTTCCTGATTTTGTGGTTTTGAGATACTTTGTTGCTGGTTTTGTACCTTTGAAAACTTATTTGCTGGTTACTTGGCTTTTAAATTCAATGATCTCACTGATCTCTTTGTTTACTTTTCAAGGAACACTGTTCAGATTGTGCAAAAATTCGATCCAAACTTTGTTCAAAATAACTAAAAAAAACCCACAATTTTCAGGCAAAACTAATGGAATTGTGGATGCAGATTGTATAAATATCCCTTATAATGTAGTGACTTATTAAGCTCCTCTGACTTTGCTGAGTTACTTCCCATTCCATGTGCAGTAAACTTTTCTGTGTCTATTAGACAAACCCCTATGATCCACAGAGGCTGCCAACGAAAATGCAGTAATCCCTCTCCTCCTATGTGTAACAATGTCAAGGCCTAGAAATAACAATAACATTAATAATAATGCAGATGGTGTGCTGGAGCTGCTCTGCCATTGCCTTTGAAGTAGTTCAACTCAATTTTCAACTCCTTTAGTCATACTGCTTATCCTTTCCATCCCTCGGGCTCTCAATAAATTACTTTTTTTTTTAAAAAAAAATCAAGGCCAGAAGTGGCTAAACCTATATAGTGAACATAATGGAAGTACTTGGATCTGTTTAATGTGTTATGCAACCAGTAATCTTAGCCTTTGCCACCTGTGAAATGAGAAATTAATATGTAAGCAGCATTTAGCTAGTTGGCAATGTCTGCAACTGAGAGAATCTTATCTATTTCATTAATTTAACTGCTATGGATTCTCCTTCCTGCCCTTGTGCTAAACCCAGGGAATTTGCTTTCTGTGGGAATTCACATTTTTTTCCCAGTGGAAGAGGAAGTTGCCTAACCAGTAAATGACTTTGTATTATTTGGACAAATGATGTATAATGAAAATAATACAAACAAGCTTGACATATTCTTTGCATTAACCTGACTCGAATAGAGCATTGCGTACTTCAAAAAATATTGATGATCCACTCACTGAAAAGATACAGCTGTGAATAGGGAACTGCTGCTGTGTGCATATCATATTACACAGATGTCACAGCCTATTGAAAATGACATCTCCCAGAATCCTGACAGAGGATGCATGGATTTGTAGTTTCTGAAAGTTGGAGGGATGTGTAGTATTCAGTATGAGGGACTGTAGCTTCAGCCAGACATGAGAACAGGTATATCAGGAACTGCATATGGATGCAATTAATTGGGAATAGTAACAGTCAAGAATATATGTATTAAGTATAAATTGAATACATCACCATTTTCTTTACAAGGGCTGCTCCCTCTGTGTTAAAAGGATATCTGCCATTTCTGGAAGATGTTTCATTCAAAGTAACTTAAATGGAAAGTTAGGGGATTAGTGGAAATTTGATTGTTGAAGTAAATTTGCATCACTTCAGGTCATTATGCTCCGATGGTCAGAAATTTTCTACTCCATATTCACTAAGCATCTAATTTCTCAACCATTATTATAAATTAAGGGCTTATTCATCAAAGTGAGAATTTGACAGTCGAAGTGAATTCTCATCACTCTGGGTTACTGCGCTTCGATTCTCTGTTCCTTATTCACTAAAGAAAAGTAGTCAATCAGAGAGTAGCAGCCCTGCCATCATCCTCCTGATTTGCCACATCAATCTGGTGAAGTAAAACTGGTGAATGCGACACAATATGCCTTGTCCAATTCACTCCTGTGACAGATTTCGATGCTTGATAAACAGTCAAATTACCTGTGCACGTAAAGTTGTTCAGAAGTGCTCAGAAAGTCCGCAACTGATGTCAACTGTTAAATTAGTCTCAAATTCACCACATCGCAGAGTATGCTAAATACCTGAATATGGAGGAAGTAGTGAGTAAATGTGAATTCACACCTTTACATGACAATATGGCCTTTCGTGATTAAGCCCCTGTGTATACTATTTCTATAAAAAAAAATATGCATTTGTTATGTTTCTAGTAGTTCCGTAACTAACGTGTGTGTCCTATGGAGGCATTTAACCTGTTAGTTGTAAACTTGATTTTACTATCATTTGCTTTTCTAAGTAGATTTCTAGAAAAATAGGTCAAGTCAAAGAATTTCTTCAAGGGAAGCTCAGACTTCTTTCAGAATCAGCCCTGTTGAATTGCTGCTTTGCAGATTCCTGGCTGGATTATGTTATCTTACCCAAACCATAAGATTTAAGGACATTTAGAAGGTAATATAAACAAATGGATTCGGGATAGGATTTTAAAAATGTCAGTATTGCCAGTTAGGATTTTGTGAGAAAGGGTAGAAGAATTAAACTTAAACTTGACAATTATAATAAATAGCAGTACATCTTTTACCATGTCCTGATGGGACCAGGATGTAAAATGTAACAACCTAGAAATGAACTGATGGTTGGAGATACTTTTCTAGACCATAAATCGTCGCTCAAATAAACCTGTTTGTGGCATATTTATAAAAGGGTGAAATGCCCTCCACCCATTTAATTGGGGAAGGCTATTCATTTTGCCTTTTAGAACATAGGTTTTGCTATTTTAACACTATTCTAATATTTGCCAGGGGTAGGGAAACAGTGAATTCATAATATGTATTTCTAGTTGAATTTCAGTCAGTCACTTGGTAAAAAATATTGGACCAATGCCAAATCCTAATGTGCATATTTATTTATGAATAAATTATTGGTGACTGTCATAATTTACGTCATTATGTAGTGAAAAATACTCGTGGGACTCTTGGTTTGTATTTCCTTTAGCCATGGCCTCAGGATTCATACAAATCTAAATGTTGGAATAAAGTAACATTTTGACGATCCCTGAACTGAAGTCTACATTCAGTAGATTCCCAGCAAAGTAAAATCTAGACAAAACCATTAATTTAGCTGGGACTTTTGGGGGCTTATTCATCAAAGTGGGAATTCAATTCTCATCACCTCAGATCACTACTTTCCAAATTCTATAGTCCTTATTCACTTAACAGAGGATTCCCATAGCAAAGACGTAAACGTGTCAGAAGCCATCTCTTGCATAGTGTGGTGTTGTCATTCAGACAGTAGAAGCCATGTCATCAACTCCTTAATTCTCCACCTTAATCTGGCAAAGTAAAATTGGCAAATGTGACACAATACACCTCCCTGTTCACGGTTCTTTATCCTGGTTAGGAGGGCACAGGAGGGGGTGGCACTACAGAAGAATGCAGAGCTGTGGAGAAGAAGCGGTGCTGTGAGGAGGTGAGGCCCCGGTGACTATAGGACAGTGATGGCTAATCTATGATATGCGTGTCAAAGGTGACATGTCGAAACGCTTTTGCTAACCTGCATTTGTGTCGTGCTCTCAGGGGGTCCCATAGCAAATCTGCAACCGCAACAATTTTCACATTATAAAGACAATATTCCTATCAAGCTGCGACTGCGACAATATTTTCATAGTAAATTTGCAGTTTCGACAATAGCCCTATCATAAAGTCGCGTCTGTGACAGTAGCAGTTTATCACGACAAATTAGCTGGGGAACTTTGACACACACTGAGCTCAAAAGGTTGGCTATCACTGCTATAGGACCTATTAATCTGAAGTTCTATCACTGTCCATATGCCAAAAGCATGTTCCTGTATGAGGATTAGTCCTGTGGATCATTGATCTTTGCCAAGTGTCAATATATATAATTTAATTGCTGTTGATCCCTTTATTAATTGGTCTTGAATTTCTAAACATTTTTATACCTGGGTTCTCTTAGAGTTTTGCAGCAAGATGAATTTGTCGGTATCTGATACTCTGCAGGGTCTCGCGGTCCAGTGTCAAATCCATGTTCGTAAACTCACCCAGTCCCATACACATATTGAGGAAGTGCCCCACAACAAAATTGCTAAATATCACACTTTATAGACATAATTTAGAGTTTTTGATTGCACAGACTGAATGAATATATTAGAACTATCAGTACATTTGAGGTGTACATTGCACACACTGTGCAGTGGGCTTCTAGGCTCATATATCCATAATTATTAGATCTCAAGGTCGAATTCATCTCCAGAAATGCCTGCTTTGCTTCTTTCTTGTGAACCTTCTTTTAAAATAAAGATGCAATTCTGAAAGTATTAGAAAACAGCAGTTATTAGCATGAAACATTTGAAATGTTTTGCATTACATGAGTTTATTGTATCTGCAATGCACGTTTCTACAATTCTTCACTATAATTAGGAGTAATTAAAAAGATTTTGTTACCAAGTTGCTCCTAATGTATATTAAGAAAAAATGCTCATTACAGTAGTAGGCGACATTTGGGGGAGTTCAGCAGTTAATCTGTTCATTTTCTCAGTGAATTTAAGATGTTCATATTGTTGCTTTGCTGTCAGCGCTTTGGGGATTTGTGAATGTCTAATGTAGCATAAAAATGATCACACAAACAATTTAGAACACCCATGAAAGGTTATCTCAAGGGTGACTATGCTGTGAGCTCACTGTACCTTGCACCATTAGTACTGTAACTTTAATTGCTGGCTTAAAATATTCTCTGGTGAAAAATCACACATTGTTAAAGCTGCATGAAGTGTAAAAAGAGACATCTGTTTCTGATTGCACTTCTTTTTACTCCCTCATATCTTTCAGCA
Organism: Pipa carvalhoi; assembly: GCA_021901965.1. Lineage (NCBI taxonomy): Eukaryota > Metazoa > Chordata > Amphibia > Anura > Pipidae > Pipa > Pipa carvalhoi. The sequence goes on from JAKJJM010123991.1 coordinate 5,422, forward strand.
TGGTACGGAGACAAAAGTCCCAGTAATGTTTTCATGTTATTTTGAAAGCAATCACATGACATTCTGTGTGCTTTTATAGTCATTGGATGCGCAGGATTACATTCTTTGAGCCCTTTATCACTGTTTCTAAGATGTCTCATACAGCACCTTCCATACCATTTCTAGAAACATTTTCTTTCTTAGTCAGTCCTTACATTTAACATAAATTAGGAACTCTTAAATACACAAAGTAGAAACGGTGATTGCATATGTTTGTATGTATATTTTATTTATAAAGGGCTACTAAGTTATGCAGTGCTGTGCAAGTCAACAGTACAATTATAATATAGACATAGGAAAGTACTTAACATTGTATAAGTGAAGTAAATTACAAGCATTAAATCATGAAGATACATCAGTACTAGTGCCAGGCGGTGATTGAAATGAACCAGATGGAGGTCCCTGCCCCATCTAAATTGTAAACTCTTCCAGGCATGTAATAAAAACAGCAGAAATAAGACATATGTAATATTTTTTGTCATCTTTGTTGATATTTGTAAATATTTATTTACTACACATTTGACATCTGCGATACATATATTTGGAACAGTGCCAATGTAAGCCCAGAAAACAGCTGTTTTTGAACTTTGCGGAAGTTAATAGGTTACAGGTGATGCTATCATGATGAAAGGAATATTCACAAAAGGCTCAGGGGTTTTATTGAAAGAGTAAATTCTCATCCACCAGCTTTCAACTATTCCTGTAATTTCCCATATAGTTTCACAAAGTAAATTCTGCATATTCACTACCTAGATTGTAAGCTCTTATGGCAGGGTCTTCATTTCGAGTGTTGCTTTACAATGTACCATGCTGTGGCAAAGTCTGTATACCTTGTAATGTGATATCGTTTGTGTTCCACTCACTATATACAATGCCATGTGAGATGTTGGCACTATATAAATTAATATTAATAATAATGTTCATTATTTTGTGTATTGTCACTGTGATGGAGTGAATTGATGCGTAGTGATTTATGACCGCTGTAAGAAGACTAGTAACCATGATGTAGGGAATAAATAGATGTATTGAAGCAAAGTGATGTAATCTTTTTACATGGATCTGCTTAAACATAACTATATTAAAAATTATATATTGCCAATAGTGAATGTTGGTTAGCAAAGTGCCTATTTTTGGTGAATAAATGCATCTTTGGGACAATTCGCACTTGGATATATTCCCGCTCAGTAATTTAGGGGCAAGGACAGGTCATGGCTTGACACTCTGTGCGCAACGGAATATTCCATCAGATTCAGAACACAATCTATCAAAGCTCAATTGTAGGGAATTAAAGGGTTTCACTGTCTGCAGTCCATAACACTATTAAAGGTTAATGCCACCAGTGTCTCTGGGTTAAAGCTCATGTGAGGTGGACTGGCATAAAATGGAAATGTGTGCTTTGGTCTGACAAGTTCACCTTTCAGATTTTTTGGGAAATAATGAACGTTTTCAGTCCAAATTAGAAAATAACCATCCTAAATGATACCATTTTAATAATGCAGCATCTCTCATGGCATGTTGGTGTGTTAGTGGAAATGGCATGGGTAGCTTACATGTGTGCGAGTGTATAATATTGAGGGATACATCTGTCTGCTGTCCTAACGTCTGTGTTGAGACCAAACAGTGCACTTCCTAGACAGTTGGAGTATGTGATCTGTGTGAGGTTTAGGCTGGGGAATTCTGTGAAGTCAAGGTACGTCTTTCTGTGTTTGGCTGTCATAATAGTGACAATGTATTATGGTAGCAACAGGGTTAACCAGCTCTCACCAACATGTGGTTAATTCTTTTCCTGGGTTATTAAAATGTTGTGCATATCATATTTATGTGTATTTATAGATGTTATTAATGAGGAATCTGCTCTTACTGAAGCATACAGAGCATCTAAGAAAACATATATTTATCCAGTTGACAACCATACATTTTATTTAATGCCTCTGCCCTACATTAAAGGTTTTTGTTCTGTGTAAAGCAATAAATAAAATCATTTGCATGCATTGGCTATAGATAGGCCTGACAGAGATACCTCAGATTTCATTTAATAATGTGGAAAAACATTTAAGGGCAATAAAAGTCCTAATATTAAAGTTACTGTCATGAACCCCAAATATTTGGTATTAGAATAGAGAGGTCTAGCTGGAGACATTCAGGGCCCTATTGACTAAAGTCTGAATTCACCAGCTGAATTCACTTCGCTACAATTTGAGTCACATCAGCAAAATAGTTGTGAATTCGCTTCTCCTTGTTTATGAATTTGAGGATAGATTTGTCAATCAAGGGAACTGCTACGGATGCAGTCGCATGCATAGTGTGGTAAAGTCAGTTGAATAGAAGTAAGATGCAAAGTCATGCAGAGTGATGTGAATTCCTTCAATGGTGCACTGTGACGTCATCCTCACCATATCCCACTAACTGTGTATAAGTGAATAATACATCTATTTCTATCTCACCCTGTCCCTAGTATAGGTTTAGTTGTAATCAAATTTATTCACAGTTGCCATTGTCACTTTTTGAAGACATAATCGCCTTACACCACACCGGAGCCCTGCCATCAACCCCCCAATTTGCCACCTTGATGTGGTGAAGTCAAATAGATGAACTCAGAGCACTACGCCTTGTCGAATTCGCAACTGTCTCCATCGCTTGCTTAATACACATAGCACCTGTGCATGCTCATGCAAAACTATTCAGAGAGCTATGAAGTCTAAATCTGAATTATACGCATATTCACCACATTGAGATCAGGGTCACAGGCATGACATCACTGGCACACAGCCAATCAAGACAAGTGGAAGGTGTCAGTGATGTCACTAATTAAATCATCAACACACAGCCAAAACAGAGCAAGTGGGAGGTGTGTCAATGATGTCACTAATGACATTACCTGCACACAGCAGAAATTAGTAGGCAGTGCACAGATGACATCACTGTTTTTGCATATTTGAGAGGTGTGGTGGTGACATGATAGTGAAGCTCTGGATACATCCTAATGCACAGTGCAGGGCTTCAGGTATTAATGTACACAGAATACCAATGATAAGTAGCTATATTTTGGAAACCTTGTGGCTTTAGGCCACTACATTTTTGTCCTAGTTCCTGAACCAGACCTGACATAGCCACATGATTAAATTGAGGAATATAGACCACTGGTTGATGAGTGAGGATATAAGTGGGAAGTCAGATATACATTCTTCACTAGGAATCTAGTTTAATTACTTTCCTTCTGGATCAGTGTTACAGTGTTATTAAAAAACAACTCCTCTGTGGTTTATACTTTTCTTTTAAAGATTTCAAGAGGGCAGTTTGGGAGTAGAAGTATGACACCCTGATCTTGCAGAGCCATTTGTAAAATGAATCACATCTAGAATGTGTTTGAAACCCTTTCTATAGAACATGCCTGCAAAGTAGCATTCAGATATGTAGATAAATGTTCCCTTTAATCAACCAATTACTATCTAGCAGACTTGACATGAATCAGCTTAATCAGTACTTATGATGACAATTAAGGCAGAGGCATTGAAAGTAAATGTCCTTCTTATTTGTTTTCTCAGGGTTAAATATGTACTTCCTGAACATTCAGAGCAGAGGTACATAATATCTGTCCCATTAACTCAAAATGAGGTTGCGTCTGTGTTCTGCATTTGCTAAATCAAATTATAGTGATTTCTATTCTAAATATATCTGTAGCACAGCACAGATGGAAAAAGGTCACCGAATAAAGCTAGGCTGAATGTGAGATATGGGCAAAAATAGAGAATTAGTTATGAGTATTCATAAGAAGCTGCAGTAAACTCTGTAATGTTAACCTTCTGACTGCTGCAATCCTGCAGGTATTAAAGCCATGCACTTTAAAGAGATGCTAAATCAGGAATACATGGGCCACCTTTGAATTTAGAGCATAGCTGTGCTGTATGCTTTTACTTTACTTCAGCTTTATTCAGTGATGTAAGTAGAAACCACCGGCTCCTTGTGCAAAATCTGGACATGGATATGAATTACAAGATCGGAGGGTGCCATTTTGGCCAATAACAATGTTTACTGTTTTGCTGTCTCTGTACGATAGAGTGATACTTGTCATATCAGAAGTACAGAGTTATGTGATGCTAGGCACCCCACCACATAAGGCACCTACAGTCACGCCCCTCTATGCACTGACTTGTGGCATCTCCAACCCCTGTAACTCTTATTGTTCTACTGCTGCTTATATGTATTTATGAACTTCCTCCTTGCGGCTGTGTCGGTGACACATTTTCACTACAGCACTTGACTATTAAGAGTGTTCATGCATGCAGAGAAGAATTTCCCTAGCGGCCCTTAAATCCCTCCTCTGGCCCTAGAACCAGGTGGGGTTTCCTATTAGCACTATTTATTTAACTTATAAAAACAGAATACTCCCAAATCCAATTAGCGAATGAGGATATTTACTCAGCTCTGTAAGCAGAGTTTGCCTTAGCAGGACACAGGCGTAGTAGATCCAAGTAAAGTTATAGTCAGGAAATATTTCGTAAAAGGGTCTCCCCCACATCAGATCCAAAATAATGTAAAATATTTTTCTTGTAAAAATAAACTTTTTTGCATTATATTTTATTACCAATTATTGAATGCTTCTTTTGTAAAATGAAGAGCACGATTCCTGGATTCCACCTCTTCCAGGATGAGCACTTTCTCAAAAAACTGTTGAAAAGCTGCAGAGTTATAATTGAGTCTAAGGGGGTTATTCTCTAAAGTCCGAATTGTCATGTAATGGTTCGAATTCGCCAGCTAAAGCCAGTCGCAATAGACTGCTACTGTCGCAGTTGCAACTTTATAATGAGAATATTGTCGCAGTCGTAACTTTACAAAAGAAATGTTATCAAAGCTGGAGCTTTAAAATATTGTCGCAGTCACAACTTTATAATGGGACAATTGTCACGGTCGCAGATTTGCCATGGGATTCCGCTGTTTGCCAATTCAACAGTGAAATTCTCACTTTAGAGCAGGGGTTCTCAACCTGTGGGTCGGGACCCCATTGGGGGTCGAATGACGATTTGCCAGGGGTCCCCTAAGACCATCGGAAATATAGGGTTTGAATAGGGTCGCCCAATAACAATTAATGAATGGGGGTCACCAAATCACTGGGAATTGTACTAAAGGGGTCGCGGCAATAAAAAAGGTGGAGAACCACTGCTTTAGAGAATAACCGCCTCAATCTCCCCTTTCTCTACTGCTAAAGCTAAGTGGTGGCTAAACAGCAAAGAACTGCAGATATAGCACTCCTTTTTGTGAGGCTTATCAGGACAACCCACAATGCATCCATGTAGAATGTCACGTGTGGTGCAGGGATAACCGTGAACTTCTCGATACAGAAACACGACATCACATACTTGGAGATAAAACATGACTTTAATAAGTGAGACTGTATCAAAGCAAAGGGAAACACAGTAATAAAATGGACTGGAGCACCCAGGGTCCGAAATACCTCCACAGAGGTAAAGTACATAAAAC
>JAKJJM010124002.1:0-13863 GCA_021901965.1 Pipa carvalhoi
CTTACTTGTCAATCAAGTAATCCGCGCCTCCTCCTACAGCCTTTCTATCCGACACAAGCCTGCAGAGTCGACAATGTTGTTTCAAGCTGACAGGTGCACTTTAATTAGATATCTTGTCTGAAAGAATATGCACACACGATATGCAGATATATGTGTATAAACTTGTTTATTTGACCAGATGTGCAAGGTACAGTACCGTTGGGACGAAAGGTAGTTATGCCCCCTGAAACGTAGCAGCACCTATTATCTAATAAACAAGGTTATACACCTATATCTGTATATCATGTGTGCATATTCTTTCAAACAAGATATCTACACACACGGTGATGTTTGGCCTATCATCCGAGAATTTTGCACCACCTTTGCAGAAGTAAATTAGAGTGCGCCTCTACACACATTCTTCTACTGTTTTTAGACTCATTTTCTGTAAGGCAAAATAAAAATGACTGTGTGGACTATTTTTCCAGCTCAGCTGCAAGTCAGACAGTGTGGCACTGGTCTAAACCATGTTTGCACATGTAACCAAGAGTCGGCTAAAAGCGAATGTCTAATTGGACAATGTCCGTTGCTTTTTGCACCTGTGTTGGTACAAGAATAAACTGTGCCTCAAGCTGCTGTGTGTAACACTGGTAATTTGGAATGACAAGCGGGGGTTTGCAGTCATTGCTCAAATGCAATCCTTAAAGGGGACAATAGCACCATAAAATGTAACCATCCTCAAATGCATTTATAGTTACTATATATTTAATCCGTGCTTTCAGAAACTATATATTGCGTCTATAAAGTATTATATTTAGTCATTTTGCTTTAAAAATTGGGCTGTCTGGAACACTTACTAAAAAACAGAAAACAACGGGACTGGGTGAGGTCTGGCTGCTATCAGTAAGGATAATAACGGACAGAAAGCAATACAAGTTTATGAAGTTAACTTCAGAGAAAAAAAATGTTACTACATTTTTACTGTATTTGAATGACTGCCATGGTAATCCAAATGGGAATTTTTTTGGTGTTACTGGTCTTTTAATGTGCTAGGAATTGTGCGTGTGTGTTTAAAGGCCAGGGATGGGTTTTGTAAATAATGAAAGGGCTCAACCAATCCTTTTTGCATTGTGAGACCCACTGGGAATACTGGAAGTGACATTTTTACTGTGCGTCAGCAGGTATATTTTCTCTGCGACAGTACAGCACATTTCTTTTTACCAGTCACAGCAGTTTCATAGGTGCACTGCCTCCAAAACTCTGTGCAAAATGGTTCACATGTTTTGCTAATAGATAGCATCACCTCCATAAGTTACTGTCACTTTAAGGTAGGGGAAAAAACTTTTTTCCTAGTTTTCTGTCTTTTTTTTTTTTTTTTTTTTTTTAGTTTTTCAGTTATTATCCGCCAAATTCCCTTGCTGCTCCCTGCACCAGTTATTTTACCTGGCTCTTTAAATTAGAAAAATATGATAGAATTTTTCCCTTAACAAATACAGCTTTTGCACGAAAGCAGCTTGGTTTGTAGCAATCTTAAAATGTTAGTAAAAGTCTGCCACTGGTATAGGTTTCTCCAGATAATAGCTCCATAGAAATAAAATTTAAAAGAAAAAAAAAAATACTAAAACAACAGCAGCTTTGGCTGAAGTAGGTCTAGGCGGAATTTCTGTGACCGGACTGAAAAATGTCAGTGGTCTGTCACTAAAAGTGTATGCTTGTGTGGCGTTCCCCTAAGCAAACTGACTGACTGTCTATTATAGGCAATGGCCTCAGGATTATTAGATTAGGTGACATTAGTGTTTGTCCACAGATGTGCTCAAATCGTTCTCCATACCCTACGCAGAAAGCAGGCTTTGGGAATCCAGATCCCACCTCATTTCCTGTCCCACCTCACAGTGAGGCTCCAACATGCCCAGCTTCACGTGGATGCCCTTCTCTGCCTGGCTCCTACCATGCCCAACGTACAGCCAGTGAGGATATGACCAGTGACGAGGAGAGGATGGTCATCTGTGAAGAAGAGGGGGACGATGATGTAATAGGTGAGCTTTTCACTGCCAAGAAAAGCAGAAATGCACTTTCATAGAGAAATGCAATGGTTGACAGTCCACCATTTCCACTTTCTGGTGGACTTGCCTCTGTAATTTTTATAGCTTGTAGTTGAAGGAGCAGATCTAGGCCGTGCAGTGATTTTACTGTGAGAGTGAAACTTTTATGCTGGAGTCATATATGTATATTTATACCGTTTTCTATTCATATACTATATTAGTACCAGGTTGTTTGATGGTTTAGTTGGGGGCATTATTTGCCCCTAACATATGTATATTTTTAAGTGTTTTCTTTCAAATTTATCTATATTTGTTTATGCTTTGTTACCAATAAATATTGATTGAGTGCTCACCTACATGGATGCTGTCTCTTTTCAGTATAAGTGAAACTTTAGCATATCATCTGTCTAAAACTTGAATTGTTATGTTCTTCATTTATGCTAAAAATGTCCTCGAGCTCAGGTCTGTCTATTGTTTTCTACACTATATGTCCTGTTTTTGCTTGCAGCTGATGATGGATTTGGTTGTACAGATATTGACCTAAAATGTAAGGAGCGCGTAACAGACAGTGACAGCGATGGCCGATCGGGAGATGAGGTAGAAGGAAGGGTGAGATTTTTAACTGAAAGAGGTTTATAATGTGATTTTTTTTTTGCCTTTGGAATATTTACTGGAAGTATATAAATATAATAGTAACCAACTTATAATTCTAAAGGATCTCCAGAGCTTTCCTGAAAAGTTGATGCTTTTCACCTGGGGTTATAAAATAAATTATTCTCCACAAAACAGCAGTGTGCAGTCCTGCTTTCTTGCCTGGTTGAGCTTTATATCCCAGCATACACAGCCAGCTAATTAAATCTTTATGAGGGAAATGTAATATTCATCTTATTCACTTATGCACATTCTAATAATTATTTCATCTTGCGACTTCTCAGGTTCCACCTCAGAGGGTCTTTTCTCCTGTCATCCGGTCATCTTCTCACTCTAGTTCTTACCCCCACCCAAACGAGGACTTGAAGTCAGACAGACAACAGTGCTTAACACAGTCCCCCAAGCCTAGTGACCATCCTCAGACCTCTTACCCACGTGGGTACCCACCATTGCCACCCGCCAAACCCCCTCCTCGCCCCTCCGCTCAACACCAAGCCAAGAGAAATCCAGAAGTTCGTTTTACCATGGTGGATCCTAGTGTGAGCTACAAGAGGAAACGCAGTGTTGATGGCGGACAGAAAGTTTTAAGTGATGGGGCCATGCCTATTTGTCAATACACCACTCAGTCTGTCATCTCTACTGGTCCTTCACAAACACTGGTTCTGCCTAGTCTGCCTTCCACTCACCAGACCACCACCATGTATTCTTCTACACCAAAGTCTTATGAAGGACATCGAGGAACACCTGACAGCCGCCCCGCTGTCCCCACTGTAGGAACTGTGCTGGTATCAGGACCTCAAGGTCTTGGGATTCTTCCCCCTGGATTGAAGCCAGCATCCACTGTTGTCACTAATGTGGTAAAACCTGTTAGCAGCACTCCTGTGCCCATTGCAAGCAAACCGCTGCCTGTCACCAGAAGCAGCAGTAGCAGTGATTTGTGTGAGAGCAGAATACCCGGATCACCTGTGGGTTTCGGGGTGCTGTACGCTCAAGACCGAAAGCAGCAGTTTCCATCTCCAGCCAGTTCTCCTCACTCACAAAGTAAGTCAGCGGGTGGCTTAGTGACCAACTTGCTTGTGGGGGCACCAAGTTATGGACAGCCAGCACCCAGCTCTGGCAATGGAACTGCTCCTGCTCCTGTCACTGCCTTGCAGTTCATTGCTCAGAATTCTGCTGGAAGTTCCAATGGAGCAGTCCCTCTTGGAATCCTACAGCCTCAGCATCTGCTTCCTGCAACAGCAGGCAAGAGAGGCAGCATCACCCAAGTGCAGTACATTCTACCTACGATTCCACAGCAGTTACCAGGGGGCGCTGCAGCTAGTATCCACTTCACCCTTCCACCTGCTAATGCGAAAGTGATTGCAGCACCTCAGGCCCTCCCGATTGTCCAGCCTGGCCCTGCTGCAAGCCCCTCACTTGGTATTGTATCAGCTGTTGGCAAAGGTAAGACATTTATTTAGTTTTTACCCGTATATTAATATCCTTTTATGTCCCTTTTCTTTTTCCTAATAAATTTACATGCCATGTCTTGACTCTCTCCTCTTTCCTTCAGCTCAGTCTGTGTCGCCTGCTCCATCAACAGGAAGTTCCACCCAGCTGCTTTCTGGTCCTGGACTCCTGCCCTCCAACACTCAGGTTCAGGGAAAGATAATGGTTCCAATGACTTCACCTCATGTGACTATGAGAACTGGCTCTGCTGCGCCATTACCAATTGTCACCCCTTCATTTCCTGTGCAGAACGGAGCTCAGCCCACCAACAAAGTAAGATAAAACGGGTTTTGTTTTGTTTCTTTTTTTTGGAGGTATTTAATATGTTTTACTTCCTCAACCCAACAGTTTTTTGTTTTCATGGAACCGAATCAATCTTGCTGTCTGTCCCACTCAGAAAATAGGAATGTAGCTGTGGCTCTCTCCTATTGTCTCTTCACAATGGACAGCAAGACCAGTAATAAGACATTTAATATGTCAGAATCTAAAAGAGTAAAAAACAATAAAAGCTGTATATGAAGTGATTCAATTAGCGAAGTAAGCTAATTCTCCTGACGCATTTATGGCCAGTGGTGTACCTTGAAACATAGGTCATGATATTGCTGAATAAAGGAATTGGAATTTAGTCCCTGCATAAGGCTTATTAACTGGCCAGTGAAGTTTTTATATTTTTCTTTGCTGTGTGAAACCATTTTTTGTGCCCCCTGGGGTCCCTTCAGATGAGGCGTGCTTCTACTGGCGGTGGCCAAATGGGTGTGATTCTGGCTGAGGCAGTTAGGGACCATGGGGAGCAAGCTGAATGCATACATACTAAGTTGGGAATAGGGAAGGCAGTAGTTCGTGTGTGTTCTTACATGTGTGTGGCCAGACCCCTGTGGATTTGGGGCATTTTACGTTGTTGGAGAGAGGATTGCTGGAAATGTTGAGTGAATAGTTCATAAAATTAGATTAATGTTATGAGAAAATCTTCTCTGCAGACATAATTTTTGGGGTGAGCAGGGCAGACAGATACACTGAGATCCCTCCATCTGGCCTGCTACCTATTCCATGCCCCTCTAGCTGTACAAAGATTGTGAACCTCTGCAAATTCCCCAATAATGATGGCAGGCATAGGCATGAGGGAAAGGCACAGCCATCTTTAGTGGGAAAATACGGAAGATTCCAGTGTGGCAGGAGTTCAAGGGGCATTGCCAAGAGCCCTTTGAAGTTTTTCACTTACTGCTAAGCATATGGAGAAACTGCCTTTCTTCAACTGTACAATGGTATGATCCAAAGCAGGACATTTATATTAGACAGGTATACTAGAGCAATGCAAGACTGCTTATAATCTGCTACTGATAAACAGTGCATGAATTTTAAATACCTTAATTTCTGTAAAGGCAAAAGCTTTATAAAATCTGCTTAATGGTTACTTCTTCCGTAGCATACCACTAACCTGTCTCTGCCCCTTTTCTTCTCTTACAGATAATACAGATTACTCCGATGCCAGTGGTGCAACCACCTGTTCCAACCCAGAGTGCCTTAGTACCTCCAGGCAATTCAGCACTCCAAAATGCCATTCCTGTCACCATGGCAACTGTAATGGCAGCCTCCTCACAATCACAGAAAGTTATATTACCTTCATCTACCAGGTAACACAGGACTTAGAAAAGATGCCAGCGATCCCTGAATTTTTAAGACTAGTCCCCCACAAATTATAGCAGTTGCTTGGTCGCACAGATGTAATGGGCATAGTGCCAGAGAGCCAGGCAAAATTTGTAGCTTTTCACTTTAAGTCCTGTTTTTGTAGGGATTGCTGTGCATGTTTAAAAGGACATTATGTTATTCATAGGCAGAACTCCCAAATGTCGCTGAGCCAGGATTCCTAACATTTGTAGCAGACTGGAATTTTCATCTAGAAATGCATGAATATATTTGTTTCATGTCCCTTGTGACTGTGTGCTGGCATCACTCAAAACTCCTTTTGTTTTGCAACAGGATCACCTACGTGCCCTCTGCAGGAGGTCCCGCTCTCCCTCTGGTGACCAGCAGTTCGCATTCCCAGGCAGCGCCTTCAGGCCCTGCTCCTTGTGTGCAGCCTATGACCCTTGGAATTGCGGCTATAGGTCCAAACGGCCAGGCAATTGTACAGCCATTGCTTACAGGTAAAATTAGAATGGTCTGCAAAAGGGTTGGGGTTTGTAAATGTCTTAAAACACAAGTAAATGTGAAGCTGAACCCATTCGGTGTTTGTTTATATTACTCTTGTTTATTTCCCATTAAAACCCAACCTCTCCGTGAAAGTAAAACTAACTTATTTTCTCCTTTCTTACATTTTTAACTTTTCTCTTAGGCCAAAGCCAACTTCTTACCCAGGGACAAGTTGGAGTTTCGCCAGCTTCCACACCTCCTGTTCCCCCAACAAGTGGCGGTCAGGTCGTAACAGCAATATATCCCTCCAGCACGCTAAATGTGCCAGCATCTCATGCTGCCCAGAGTGTGGTGTACACTGTAGCCAGCACAAGCACTATTTCTACGGTTCCTGCCACTATCTTACCTAAAGCCATCACTTCCCCCCAGACAATCACTGCTCCACCAGCACCATGCATAACAGGCAGCAGCTGCCAGACGACCCCAGGATCAGGTATGCGACGTTCGCTATTGATTCCGTGTATCTAAACTAACATGTGGTACAGACCTGCAGTAAAAAAAACAAATGTATGGCAGCTTGGTGAATAAAAATCCCTACAAAACAGAAGCCATATTGTTCGTGGTTTAGTATCCCTATAGGTTCCGATTGCATGCACTATTTACCTGGAGCATAAAGTTAATTCCGGTGGAAAGCAACACTTATTCACTGGAGGCATCTCTGTATATTTTTAAATATCCCCTGGTGCAAAAGGCTCAGTGACAATGATATTCTGTTACTATGTTACCATTCCTGGTAATGTGTCAGGCAATCCAGAACAGAATCCTTCTGTACCTTTCCTGAAATAGTCGTTTGTCTCGTAATTACCAAGCACTGTTTTCATTTAAATAACACTCTTCCATTAACAGAAAAGACAGTTTCTTGTCATAGTGGTTTTTATATTGCATTGGCGCTGTTCATTATATAGGAGGCATTGTTCTGCCATTGTGATGACTTGTAGTGTGTGTGTTTGCAAAGATGAATACATCTAATATCGTTAATGTTTATATTACTTCAGCTGTTACGTTCAGTCTTGTGACCACAAAGACCCAGCGGAACATTGTAAAACATCCTCAGAAAGTAAAAGCTGCCATTGCCAGTATCCCAGTGGGATCCTATGAAGCCACCTCTCCTTCTCCATGTGGACGCACTGTTGCCCGACCTTCCCCAATACTCTTATGTGAGGACACTCCAGATCCCAGGTACTGTATATTTCAGTGCTTAAGCTCTTTATGTTGCAGATGTTTGGTAGACTCCTGGTTGGGGGCAAGTTATCAGTGACTAGGCAGAAACAAAGTTTGTGATTGGATATCACAACATCCTGGTATCTTGTACATATCAGTGTATAGCAAGGAAGTGATTAGCGCACTTCATAACTGGTGTAACTCAGAAGCAGTGTTAATGGACTGGTTGGATAAAGGCTTGGACAGTGCTAAAGAAAAGTGAACGTGTACTGGAAACTTTCATAGCTTCTGTTGTTGCACTACTGGAACTGGAGTTTCCAATTCCCTAGGGTAAATTGGTGGAGTGGTGCTTCTGCATAAGGTGAAGTGCCAAAATTTACCCAGCTCTGGGTTAATAGAGATCTGTGGAATCTTTCTTTTACACTCGCAAAACAGTAACAGAAATTCCAAGCTGCTGGAGGTAGATTGTTCCAGATCAAGCAATTGCAGTATCTTGGATAAACACTTTCCCTGTATGTTTATATCAGGTATACTGGGGAGCCTCGTCTATTGCCGGGAGCCAGAGATCCTTCTACAGAGTCCCATCCAGTCAGCCCCTTCCCTCCATCACATGCTCGTGATGTGGCACAAGCAAAGCAGAGACTGCCCACCACAGAGGATCGACCATCCCGGGAAGCGTGGGCAAAAGGCTTGACAGATGACAGAAGTGTAGCCTCTCCCCTGCCTGATGAGAAAAGGGAAACTCCACACTCGCCTGGCATTAAGAAAGAGCCTGGGGTAACTAGCATTATTTTATTTCCTTCAACACACTAATTAAATGCCCTTTAAATTCTACGTGGTTCTTCTGCTAATGGACCATTGCATCTTTCTTTTAAAAATAATGTAATTATGCTGTCCGACAACACACAGTTAGCCATCCTGCAGCCTTCCCTATTCATTGTCATGTGCAGAAGTGGGGATAGAGGATGTCGGTAACACATCTCCGTATTTTTTTTAAGCAGTGTTCTTCAGATTTCAAAGTTACAGAGACTCGATCAGATACAACCAATCCCCCTTCAGGACTTCCTGCGCCCTCCTCTCCAACCGCCTTGGCAATAACACAGCCCGGAGAGGCTGGAAGGTCTTCGGGATCTGTCTCTGAGGCTGCAGAAAGGAAAGAAGGACCTGTGAAGAAAGTGAAAGTTCGCCCACCACCTTTGAAGAAGACCTTCGACTCTGTGGATAAGTGAGTGCTGCAGAAAGCTGGATCTGCACTTTAAAGGGAAAAAAAACTTCCTAATTAGAATAATTATTTCTTTTTTTTTAATTTAAACAATAGAATGACCTATTTTGTTCACATTACACTACATTCTTTCTATGCAGATTTGCATTTATCCGTATTATGGGGAGATGCCATATTGCTTTCTTAAGCTGAGACATCCATGGATGCAGTGTACCTGGTGACTGAGAGAGAACAAGTCTTAATAATGTGATAAATCCAGAATACTTTGGATAAATGCAGATGTGTTCAATTAGAACTAAAGGCTCATTTGGTCAAGGGGAGATACTTACCGATTGGGGTTTTACTTTGCAGCGCTGCCTCCTGCTGTCACTATCCACTATCAAGACAATCTTTTCTGCTCTGCAAAGCTCTGTGATCCTCTTCACTTCATGCTTCTCGTTCAAACTCACAAACGTGAGCAGTTCTACATTGCCATTCTGCATCTGAGCATGCACACCTCGGTGAGTTTGAGCAGGAAGTGAAGAGGAGCGCAGAGCTTCGGACAGCAAAAGAGATCGTGTTGATAGTGACAGCAGGAGGCAGTTCTGGAGAGTAAAAGCCCAATTGGTAAATATCATACGTATTTATATATATATATAGGTATATATATTTATATTCTCTCCAGAAATTGCTCAATAGTCTTGTTCAATTATTAGCAGGGTCCTGTCTAATGTGGATTTTGAAGAACGCTTTGCTGAACTGCCTGAGTTTAAACCAGAGGAGGTACTACCTTCGCCCACACTTCAGTCTCTTGCCACATCCCCTCGCGCCATTCTGGGTTCCTACCGAAAGAAGCGCAAGAATTCCACAGGTATCAGGATTTGGTCAGGGACAATCTTCTAGAAAGTGGCTCAGGACATGGCTCATTTAGAAATAGGGTTAAATTATGGGGTTTCTGATTACAGTCCACAAGGGACATGGGAAATTCAGAGTGTTATTTTAATGTAACGGTCATTCTGACAGAAGTTAATATGAATGGTCTTTTTGACATGGTATTGAGAACCTTAAGGTTACATAATACCATGGATGGCGTTACCCAGTTTACTAGCTGAAGAAGACTTTGGGTTGATATTGAATGGTAATTTATTGAGTGTGAGTTTCAGGGAGCTCCAGTACTTGCTAGAATTTTTGTTCTTGTTTGTGGATATTTTAATAATTGGGTTTCATTCTGCAGACTTGGACTCTTCCACTGAAGACCCAATCTCACCAAAGAGAAAAATGCGGAGGCGCTCCAGCTGCAGCTCCGAGCCTAACACACCCAAGAGTGAAGGTGACATCTTCACTTTTGATAGACCAGGTAAGAAGGTCTTCCCTCTCCTCCTCATTGTATTGTCCAGCCTTTTGCCCGAAGGGTTTTACATTCCTGTTAAAACACGTCTCATTGTTCAGATGTGAGTAGTTAAATCCCTCCTTTTTGTATCTCTAGCAGGCAGTGAGGCAGATGACATGTTGGGTGAAATGGAATATGAGAAGGTCCCATACTCTTCACTCCGTCGAACACTAGATCAGAGACGGGCGCTGGTGATGCAGCATTTCCAGGAGAATGGCTTCTTCCCATCCGGTGAGCAGCCATTATATAGGAGATGAGAATGAGAAGCAAGAACTAGAGCAGATGGGGCAGAGAGTAGGAATGAGTAGACCTTGTAGGAGAGCAGTTGGATAATGGAGATAGGGAAGACAGGTTAAGGTAGAAATGTAGCAAATAAATTGGAAGAAAAGTGCAGGTGTGACACGGAGAGGGGAATAGGCAGCACAAACCAATACAGCATTGTGTGCATTGTCACTGGAAGGGAGTAGTGTGGCGCTATACCTAGCCGAGTGATTCAGAGCTACACACAGTTTTTCCTTTTGATCTGCGGCACGTTCCCATTCAGTTTAACTGCTGGCTTTCCAGTACTGTCGCCTGCTAATATTCCATGCAGTTTTACTGCCAGCATAACCAATACATTGGTGTTGTTCCTGGTTTCATTGCAGATATAAAGTTCTCCCATACTACAGACTAGTCCAGCTTGTGTGTAAGGTGCACGCACCCCACCCACATTTGCGCACGTTTTTGTTTCCTTGGGATTTAATAGCTTTATCACTGCTACTCTGTGCTATGAATGTCTGATATTTAGTAGGCATACACAGTACAAATGGTAAATGATTTGATTACTATCTACTGTTTGCGCACGCACGCACTGACCTCTTCCTCTCTGCCTTCCCAGCTCAGTCCACTGCTGCCTTCCAGTCCCGATACTCGGACATCTTTCCCACCAAGGTCTGTTTGCAGCTGAAGATCCGGGAGGTGAGACAGAAGATCATGCAGACCGCAACACCCACAGAACCCCCCTTCACAGAGCATTCTTCCCCCAGCACCTCCGAGGCTGGACCCTCCGAAATGCAGCCCCCACCGGACCCAGCACTACACTCAAGTGAACCCCCTGAAGCCTCCTGGGAGGAAGGCCAAGAACCTCCCGAAACGTCCAGCACTAGATGAGGAGGTCAGCAGAGAAATTGCAATTTAATTGCCACTGGCTGAACTTAGAGAGACTGGTGAGGCATCTTCCTAAAGGGGGATACCTGGGCTCAGCTTAAAAGGGCCATGCACATTGCCTCCCATATAAAGCTTTGCCCCTTATGCAAAGACAATCCACCCACTCCAGGCAAGATCATTTACTTTTTATGGACAGCCTCATATCCTTGAGCCATTGACATCAAGAAAGTGGCGCAGAACCTCTGATAGATCCGGGGGTGGGAGCACATCCTCCAGTAATCAGAGGGACCAGGGCATTGCCACCCTGAAAGATGAGATATTGTTCATAACAGACACACGCATGCAGTCATACACTGTACTGCTATGTCTCTCCCACACATCCAAATACTCTGGAGTACAATAAAAAGTAGCAGTATGAAAGCAGAGGGAGGCATTGCAGAAAGGGAGGACGTAAGCCCTGAGTTCTATGGAAAACTTCCCCCTGTGCACAAGTGAAAATAATATGAAACAAGATAGCCTTGTTACAGAATACAGCCTGCTCTGGATAGAAGGGCTGGGCTGCAGTGCAGGACACAGAATGTTGCACTGGAACAGCAGAGCAGAACTACTGTGCAGAAATGTCTGTGTGTGGGTTTGTGATGTCTGCACTAGCAGGGAGCAGTTAGCGGAGCGCTGTTGTACTATGGCATCAAAGAGAGCACTAAACGGAAGCCAAGGCTATAGGCGCCATGGCTATTTGCAGTCTGTGTTCCACAGCTGTGGGTACAAGTGCCGCAATGGGAAAGGGATGGGGTTTTTAGTGGTAAATCCATATTTTCTTATGACACTTTAGCTCTAAAAGAAGCAGCTGCACTGTGGAGAGCTGTAAAATATATATATATAAATATATACAGAGACCTTTTTATGTAAGACAAGTGATGTTTAAATTCAGTCTGATCAGATCATCCCAGGACATGTCAGTCCATCACACACTCATATATACAAATATATATGTATACACTGTGTGTATGTCTGTAATATACACACATGGAAATATATCTGTATGTATGGCGCTGGACAGATGCTAACAGTGTCCTAATTATTGTCTCTCCAGTGAGAGACTCTGGACATTCAGGCTACACACCCCTTTTTTCCTCTTCATGTTTTTGCAATACCTCTGCTGTGTTTTGAAAGCCACCATAATAGTTTCTCTTTAAAATTTAAATAACCATTTAAGACTTTTATTTCTTCTGCTTTCACGATCAGGTCGTGCGTCGTCTAGATTTGGTAAAAAGATGGCCGCCGTTCATCTTCGAGCACCATGGCTTACATTTTAGGAATGTAATGTCTCAGTAACTGACTTCAGCTGAAGGATGCTGGGAATTGTAGTTCATTCTGTTTTTTTTTTTTTCCCCCTGCGTTGTTGTGCGTTTACTGCAAAGAGATTCTGTGCAATGAGCACAAAGGGGGTATTTGCTGTCAACACAAGATCTCTAATACTGGTTGCACATGTTTCAAATTGAATTACCAATCAATTGATCATTTAAACTATACTTTGCTGATTAGCCCGCACATGAAAGTAGACTTCATTTTTCCCCATTTTCTGCATAAACTCAAATTTTTTGTGATCTCAAAAAACCACAGTGTTTCATCCTGGGCAAGCAGTTAAGATGAATGCAGTCAACCGCCGCTGATTGGCGCTGATCGATAATCACACACAAGTCAACTTCCCAAAGATTTGTCACAAAATAATCATTTTGAATGAATCGGTGCGTGTGGCCTGTGAAGAGTATCTGTGTGCCATAGCTAGCAGTCTTTATACAGAGAATGTATGTTTGCTTTTAATATCGATTTTTATTCCCCAAATCGTACAGACCCACCTTAGTAAATATGGGGAGAATGTAATTGTGCTATACACAGAAAATACCTGTGCTATAGTGTAGTACATAGTGTGCAGTTTTATTGATCAATCCCACTCGTTCCTCCCTCCTCTTACAGGAATGTATTCTTTACCAGGGAAGAGGGGGGTTGTCTGCTAATCGGATTGCTTATTGAGTTTTTTTTTATTGTTTATCTGTGTGTGATCCACTTGCCTCTCAACCAAGCATACTGTGTTACCTAGGGTGTTAATAGGTCATTCCTGGCATAGCAGATCCATGCCACCTGCTGGATGCCGGGAAACTGCAGCCCTATCCGCATCGAACAGTAACAATTTGTGCATTTGCACTTGAAAAGTTGATGTAGAGGGGATTGTATCAGTTTTGCTTAAATTTTTTTTTTTTTTCTTTTTAATTTGCTTTTACCTTATAAAGGTATGTAGCCTTTGCTATTTGTAACGTTAATGCTGCTTTTGTACATTCCCTAATAATGTCAATATCAAAATCAGTAATCCGAAAAAGATTCATGTTGGCTCTGTTACATTTTTAATGCAGTATGCTTGTTTAAAGGGGTGGACTGCTAAATAATCTGACAGTGCAGAGCCAGATGTTTAACCTCATACGTGCTGGTATGATTGAGCAGAGGGTGAGCAAGGAAACCCGTTAATCACAGCCACTCTCCTACCACCACTCCCTGAGGTCAGAATGTGGCTGCTTCATACGCTTATACTTTTTGTTCTGAAAAAAAAAAAAAAAAAA
>JAKJJM010124038.1:0-10263 GCA_021901965.1 Pipa carvalhoi
CGTAAGATTTTGTTATCACCGGTACTAACTCAATATACTATATATATATATATATATATATATATATATATATATATATATATATATATTAATATCATGTAAGACATGGAATTATTATATAGCACCAGTTTATTATGTAACATACCAGAATGAACAATCACCTAGTTATTAGCTCAATATATTATTCAAAGCATAATTTAATTTTTTTTGTAATTCCTTTTATCAGTCCCTGGTCATTTAGGGCAAAATCACCATTTGTCTTATGGGTACAGTAAAATACGGTATTATATATTATGGGAAGATTAATCACTTACCAAGCAGCTGGGTCATACTCTGCCCACACTCTGATAAACTCATCCAAATGATGTGGACCCAAAATAGAAGAGTCTCTTGTCAAATACTCAAAGTTATCCATAATGACGGCAACGAAAAGGTTCAGCATCTATTTAAAGAAGGAAGGAAGGAATTAATCTTTTAATGAAGGCAAATTACACTGTTCAGTCCATGATTACACTCATCTCTCTTCATTCATTGGGAACTGAAAGTTCCACAATCCTCGATAACTGATTTGCCAATCGATTACTATGTCATCTGCACTGCCAAAAAAGGCATAATTCTCTTACCCCCACCCCAAACTGTCCTTTTAATGCGTTTGTGCTAGTTACACCTTACACCCACCCTATTTACTCACCAGGAACGAACAAAGGAATATGAAAGACACAAAGTAGAAATATGCAAAATCACTGCCACATTCGTCTTTGGTGTTGCCGGAGCGAGGATCACAGGGTCGATTACTGAGACAAGCCAACATGATCTCATGCCATCCCTCACCCGTGGCGCTCCTGAATGGGAAACAGACATATAAATAGACTAAGGCACAGCGGTATGACTGGAATAAAGAAAAGGGCGCTGGGAAATTCTACTAGTCTAGCAAAGAAGTAGAGAAAGAAAGAATAGTAAATCCTAATTAGGATTCTGTTACTCCAATGACTTGAAATGGAATTGGATTGAAGTGTTCAGTAGCCTAAATCTTCAAAGAATCAATGATCTCTACTTAATCATTGGGTTGGAATGAATATTAATTGTGTAGTTTATTATAAGGCAATGCATTTATGGAGGGGGGGGGGGAAGTATACTATGTTTTATATTCCCATTTGTATTATTACATACTAGGAAAGAGGGCTTGGGAAATCTAATGTAGAGAGCAAAGGAATGAAGGAAACCGATGCAAACCAAAGAGAGAATAAAGAAAGACAAGTCAAAATGAAAAGGGAAAGGATAGGAAGCCAAGAGAAAGAAACAATATAAAGTAAAGTGGAAAAGGATACCATAATGGGGAGAAGAAGAAGACAATCGAAACGAAGAACTAACAACTTGAGAAAGTAATTGTAAAGAATTAATGGGAAAAGGAGGGAGGAATTAGACATATGTTGGCTATAGACGCAGCCGCACTATTCAGGGTTCCATTCCTTAATGAACAGGGTTTGGGACTGGAACCAGCCTTCACGGTCCCCTATATTATGGTTGGTTTGCTTGACCCAATTTTTCCCACTCCCTACAGTCTCACGCTCTCTTCACCTTTAGTTACTTTTTACTAAAAACATCCACTAGATTATTAAGATGTATTAATCCCTTTACTTCTGAGACTTCTAAACACAGAGAAGATAGTGACCCACTAATTGACCACCCCACCCCCCCAGTGGTTGTCCATGGTATATTATGCCCCCAGCAAAAGGAGAGAGGTTAAATGTACCTGAAAAGGAGCATCAGAGCCTGTAAGAAGGTACGAAAGTTGTTGTGTCTATTTATGGAACTCTCATCATTCAGGGCAATGTTACCAAACACCTATACACAGAATAAAAATAAATATGGATCTGAGTTAGAAATTTATGTATCTCCCAGTTATGATATTAGGCAGCAGTGCAGTCATCAGAAATCAAAAGGTTTCCACCACCCCACCATAGATAAAGCATCTCAACATGACACTGCAGTAATCCTCAATATATCCTCATTGTTACTCATCTACTGCTGTAAGGGGAAGTAAAAGGAAAAGCTATCTTTCATTTAAAACTATTCAAAAGGTTCTTCATTATCCCGCTATTGTCTTCTTCCTGGGAAACACTCGGTCAGAGCATTTTTCGTAAGGTTTAAAGCTAATACTGGTCATGATGGTTGAGTTAAACGTAACTGCGAAACTGCCGAGAAAAGTCTTGAAATGTTGCACGGTAAATTTTTGAATGTGACGCAAGAAAAACTCTTTTACCTGCATGCCAATAATGGCGTAGATAAAGAATAACATAGCGATAAGGAGACAAACGTATGGCAAGGCCTGTGAAAGAAAACAATATTCTGTATTAGAGTGAGTGCAAACCCCAAATGGCATCTAAAGCAAGATATTTACACTACATATTTATGTCTGCAGAGTCAACATTTATTAGCTAGGGAATGTTAGATCACATCTCTCCGCACACTCATTGCCATCAAGAGATGGTGAGCGATGCACATGTGTGCCAAGGCAAGTACCAACATTAATACATTTTAAAACCTAACCTTAAAAGACTGAACAAATGTCCACAGAAGGATGCGTATGGTGTAACCCTGGCGGAGTAACTTGATTAGTCGGGCTGCTCGAAACAGTCTCAAGAAGCTCAAGTTGATGAAGTTTTCCTGCAGCGTAGAGAAGAATTTTCTTAGTGGTCCCTATTATGTTCTCCATATGTATCTTTTCCAGAGCACATCACTTCAAAAGAAACCAAGCTGCAGCCAAACCAGATTTCATTCTCAAGCAAGAAAGGTGCAGTTGTGTTTACACTCTAGTAATCTTCAGATTGTACAAAAAAAAAAACCCAAAACAAACAACATGCAATACATTTCTTCTGACCTGGGTTAGGTTTCTCTCTCTTTGAGGGACACAATCAGAGAAAAAAATGTTATGTCAACTAAAAATCTCTCCTATCCCAATAATTATAGAAGCCATTGAAGCCATGAGGAACCTCTTCAAAACCAACTTCTAATCATTTTTTCTGTCCCAATAATTCACTTTTGAGATTATATACCAGTTGCTCCGATCTGTTGTAATTGATGCACCTTCCATGGCCTCATCAGAGTTTCTTTATTTATAAAGGCCGACTTTCAACATTGCTCAGTTACCCTCTGCTAACTGACCCCATGCTTCATTACCATTCTTGACATGCTTTTGCATCATTCATTGTTCATCCACAACCCACAAATCCCTAATCATCGTGGCTGGTTCATTTCCACTTTGAAGGCTTAAGCACAGCAAATGCAAGGGTAGAGGATTGTCAAGCAGGTATGGGACAGGACATGAGGGTGAAAGAACAAAAAATTATATAGGAGAATGTTGTGATGGGACCCTAAGCCTCTATTGATAACAATCTGAAGATCTCATGTGTAGACCTCTTCCATTTGGATCCTTCTGCATTTATATTAATCTTTATTTCGGCTATACATACTAATGTAATTATAAAGCCCTGGAGTGGGACAACTGTTTGTGCACTAGATGTCTATAGTCAGCACATAGGTAGGAAACATTTTAATTAAATTAAATGTAATTATGAAGACACATAATTGTATATGAAAGAACGCTGGATTATTTAAATGTGTCTTGCTAAATCCTTGCTGAAGTTTATCTACATATTTTTATGTAACTACGGGAAAGATATTCCATATCGGTCAACATGGTTCAACAAACCATCAACTGATAAATAATAACAGTTTTATTGCATCGAGGACTTATAGGACCCCACTGTCTTCACTAAATTTCTCTCAAAGAAAGCTTGGTGCAAAATTTAACCTTGTATCATCCATTCTAATCGCATCATGCAAGTTAGCTGATATAACATGCAGAGGAACTAAAAGTCGCTGCTCATGTTGTATGATATCATAATGTGTTGATGAAACAACACCATGTACATAAACAAATTGCCAAATTATCAGAAACATATATATATATATTTATAAGTTTCAGCATAAAATACCTAAAAAAAAGGTGGAACTTTAACTTTTTCCACCTGTCGTAACCCGAATCTAGAACTTTTTTTTTTTAGATGATGAACACATACTGATATCAACAAAGCATGAGTTATGTCACTGAACCTCTTCTAGTGAGACATCTGGCTTGTGACAGCTGATTTTTGAAAGCGTGTGCTGACCATTTCCTATATAGTCTATGAGTAAAAACAACTTGTAAACAGAGATCCTGCTAGTTGAAAACCGATTTTATTACATTGTACTAGAAATGCTAAGCACGTGTTAGCCCGTTGAGTTTTACCATATAAATACCAAAAATGAACTAACTAAGGACGTGGAAATTCATCAGATTTACACAACAGAGACCATCAACTTCTCTTGAGGGCCATTAGATGAACTGTTTGAATTTGCCAACAACTTTCTATTAAAATTATTAATGCGCAGAACTGTTTTGCAGCCAAAACAGGTTTTGTTTTATGAAACGTTTTAAAACAGATTGCCATTTTATTTGAAACTTAAAATTTGAAAAGTTGTTTTAGGTGTATACATAAACATGACCCTTAGATTAGAGATATGTAAGCCTTTTCTTCTACATGATCTTCTAGAGAACTTTCCAAACTCTAATTCCATCCCTCTTCTGTTTGGGGAAAAGACTAAAGTTCAGATCGGTAAATTATCCCTCTTAGCATTTAGGAAATGCTCAGCACCACTAGAGGCGCCCTCATCAGAAGCTTTGCATGCCCCCTTCCCCCATTTAAAGGACAAGCAAAAGAAATGAGGTGCGATAAGGAGGTAATAATCAAGCATCCAAACCAACATCTTCAAAAAAGCAAACAAAATATAACATAACCAACCGTATCCTAGATGTGATGTTGTCATGGGTGAAATTGGTGGTACACAGTACACGGGTGTTGCGGGTAATTCAACATACAGAGACAGATTTGAGTTTTTATTTTGTTTTTTTTTTTGTTTTCCGCATTGTATGTTGATTGGTTGACATGTGTCGGCAGGCCGTGAAATACACAAAGAAGGAAATAAACAGATACGAAAACTACGGCACATCCACAGATACAAATATGGAATAAAATAATTCAACATGAATAGAATTTGACCGCGCATTGGCAGTCGAGATTTCCATATGCGCTAAGAATCAATGCATCGGAAAACACTGATTTGGGTTTCCAACCGCATGAAATTATTGAATTCTCACAATGAGATTGATGTTTGGAAGTCAACAGAACATCAGTGAGTAATGGCAAAATGAAACTTCATGTGGATGATCTGTTGAGTTTTTCCCAAGAACTGACTCTACTCAGTTGAATAAACTACTGGGCAGTAGTTGCAACTTGCTTGTTTAAAAAGCTCATTTCAGTTCTTAATTCTCCCGCTGGGATTGCAGAATAAACAAGGATATTGGAAAAACACATTTTAAATGACCGACAGTTCTACAAGGGTCCAACCTTGAAAAACAATGTCGCTCCAAGCTAATTATAATTTTTCATTAAACACCAATCTTTGAGGCTTTCTCACAGACTTAAAATTATCTCAGTTTTTGACCCAATAAAAAATGAGGGTTATTATTGATGAGGGTTATTATTAATGAGGGTTACTAGCCACAAAGTTGGATGTTTTAAACGAATGAGAAGGTAAACTCTTTTGATGGCAAGGATTTCAGATGGTTATGTATGACAATGGACCTTATCTGCAATCCTATGCAAATGTAAAGATTATTCTAAATTGTTTTAAAAAACAGAATAGGTTTTCGACTAGGTAGGAAACTAAAAAAAAAAGAGACAATATTGACCAAACCATGAAATGACAATTACAATATATATTCATGATACACCATAGCACAATAAAAAGGCATTTTTCTTAAAAAACCCATTTATTTTTTGACACTTTGCTAGTTTTCCTGATTGTAGGAAAAAGTAACAGAATTATTTGATATTTCGGTAATACTAGATCAAATACACAACTGAACTGAATTGCTCAGGACTCGGAGCATGACGGAAGTGTGTGGTAGTATTGTGAAGGGGGCCACACACAATTGTTCTCTCTGATGTCATGTGACTCATTTTTTCCCCCCAGAAGCACTTGGTATTTGACATGTCGTATCTTAATAACAGCAGTGAATAAAAATTTGTATTGCATCTTGCTCAACATCATTAGGGCGGCCAACATCTTTAATTGTCCTGCCCCCGTCGTTTTATAAAGTCACAACCGTAATACAACTCAACTTTTCCAAAATCTTCAACAAGTGGGTAGCTATTAAGACAACGACATTAAGATCATCCTGACTAGCCTTCTTTTTTTTTGCAAAGAATGGTTAATAGAAACCAAAAAAAAAAAACAGTTTTTAATAAACTATTTTTTTTAATCAGAAACCAAAAGACGATTGGATTTCATCAC
Organism: Pipa carvalhoi; assembly: GCA_021901965.1. Taxonomy (NCBI): domain Eukaryota; kingdom Metazoa; phylum Chordata; class Amphibia; order Anura; family Pipidae; genus Pipa; species Pipa carvalhoi. The sequence goes on from JAKJJM010124038.1 coordinate 6,400, forward strand.
AGCTTACAAGCTGAGCCTGGGAATTTAACAATGTTTTGAGCTTATGTGGATCTTGCGCACTTACCGCTATCTCCGTAACTAAAATATCAGTAATACTTCCCAACACTGTAACAAAATCAAAGATATTCCAGGCGTCTCTAAAGTAATTCTGAAAAAAAAAAAAAAAAGGGGCGGGGGAATCACATGTAAAGGATTTATATTATAAAAGCCAGTAAAATAAATTACAATTTGGGAATATACAAATGACCCATCCCCCCCTAATTCCCAGCTGATTTGGATGGAATTTATTATGGTCTTTAAAGGGAAGGCTCTTTAAATGCACCTGGAGCAATCCTCTGATTGGACTGTGCATTAGTGCGGGGTTTGGCATACCGTTAAATCTTATATTAACTGCATCTGTTCACACTTGATAAATGGCCTTGAATATGTTGTGTTAATAAACTAGTATAATTAGCTGTGCCATTCCTCAAGCATATTTGGGCCTAATACAAACTTACACATAATTAATACATATATTACGTATGAAATATGTATGGCATTCTAGATTTGCTACAGTTTTATCTTTACAGAGTGCCAGAGATTATTGGTTTTACAGATTTAATTCCCTCCCCCCCCTTCAAAATCTCTCACCAGCACTCCGAAGGCGATAATCTTCAGGATACATTCTAAGGAGAACATCGACGTGAAGATAATGTTCAGGCATTTCAACATATCCTCATAGGTTTGAGAGGCACCGTAAAACTACAGCAGGAATGAGCCAAAAAAAGAAACAGAAAAAGGTATAAAGGAGAGTGAAAATCCTTAAAATTTCAAAAACGTTACACCATCAATTCAAAGAAACGGCTTTGATCTCTCAATGAGAACAGTTTAGACCAAGCCGGTCAATAGTTATTGACTGTGGCAGCCATGATTTCTTTGTTTCAAGTGATCAACTTGTGATCTCATGGGATCATAGTTGAGTCACTGTAATATAATTGTAAAACATTTGTACAATGTAAAATCAGCCATAAAAGCTGAGTGCCTATCTAGACAATTACAGAGAGCTACACACATACACCTATATATTGACAGAAAGGTATTAATAGTAATGCCTATTGTAGGTGGTTGGGTAAATGGTGAGAACATTCCCTACCTTCATCATAAGCACAATAGTGTTTAGAGCAATCATCACCATTATGAAGTATTCAAATGGAGGAGATACAACAAATCTCCACATCTTGTACTGAAATGACTGTCGATTCTGGGGCATGTAGCGAGTCAGTGGTTTGGCACTGATGACAAAGTCTATGCACGCCCTCTGAAACAGACAAACAAAAATAAGAGTAAATGGGTTTCCAATGCATGGACTGCTTTGAATGAACTGCAACTTGATTGGTTCATCTAAAGACAACGTCATTACTATTTCCGCTAAACTATTCAAACTGATACAACTGCAGGAGTAGGTAGAATTAAAATCAACACAGGTCAATTAAAAAAAAACAAAAAACATATTTATGTAGTGCTTGTCTATCATCTGGAATCGGTGAAAAATTATGTATTCATCACAAAGTCTTTAATCAAGAACTCAACACCAAGTTCTCTTTACTGAAGGAACCCATCCACAACCAAAAATGTATCTATCTTATAAAAATAAATCTTATTAACGTGACCATATGGGAAAACCTTTACATGGCTTTAGCATAGCTTAAGATCCTTTATTTATTGTATGGCGTTCTCCAAAACGGAGCATTAGACACTGCTCGTTCTTTCTCATTCCTAAATTTCCCACCTCGTTCTTTTCCAGGCTGCATTCAGACATGACTTTGTCTCCCTGCTCTTGGAAAGTGATGATGATCAGAGCCACGAAAATGTTGACGAAGAAGAAAGGAAACACTACAAAATAAACCACGTAGAAGATAGATATCTCCATCCTAAATCCAGGCGTTGGGCCCTGATCCTCATATGTGGCGTCTACAGAGTGTTTAAGGACACTGCAAATCAAGTAGAGAAAAACGCATCATTTTGTTTAAGAAGATCCCAACTACGCTAAATGAAACATTTCATGGCAACGTAGATCTGATCTTGATTACACGCCTTGAAAGAGAAAAGGTCTCTGAAAAAAAAATGCAGCATCTTGTTTGGAAATACTTACTTGGGCCAACCTTCGCCAGTGGAGACAGTGAACAAAGTCAACAATGCCCAAAGCACATTATCGTAGTGAAAGTCATATTTCTTCCATTGTCTGGCCTGTGCTTTCACATCATCATTTTCATAGTTTAGATACTCTCCCCTGAGCACAAGAGAAAAATTATCACCAACAGATACATGTGTGCATGCAAAGATAGCCCAGGTTTATTCCACATACCTGCAGTCCTTCTCCAGATCTTTAGATTCATCCGTACAGTAAAAGAATTTGCCCTTGAAAAGCTGGACTGCCACAACAGCAAATATAAACATGAAGAGCATGTAGACTATAAGAATGTTCAGGACGTTCTTCAAAGAGTTCACTACGCAGTCAAACACAGCCTGGTAGACAGAAAATACCAGAGCAAGAGTTAGTTGGCGATTACCGTGGAAGCAACTATGAAATAGACTTTCCAAAGTGGGAGAAAAGAAACTATTGTGTGATCATTTGTCTTTCATAAAGCCCAGTGGTATAATATACTTTAGAGGCACTTTGAATGGAACTCCGACCAATTATTCTGCTTTGTAAACTCATGTTTATAAACGCGAGATTGACCGTTCTGGGTACCACATTTTCCGTCACACGTTCGTATACTATATTTACCATGTCTTAATCATTACATTCCCATACAGAGACTGATAGTATGTTCTTCAGCTTTAAAAAAAAAAATCGCTTCATAAAATGTTAGACATTTAAGGGTGAAATTGACTATAATCGAGTTTTGCGATTTTGCAAAACTCGATTTTTTCATTTGCTGAATCGTCACAGATGACGTCAGCGGCGGTAAATTCAAATAGCAGCGCTCAGCCAATTGAATTTACCGCCGCTAACATCAACCGTGACATCAGCGGCTCCTGATTGGCTAAGCCATAACAGGAAGCGCTGGGGAGAGAGGAGTCTCCCCAGCGGCTGCCGCATTGAGCAGCTATATGTAACGAGCGGTGCACGCATGGAAGCACCGCTTGTTACATTTACTAGACCCAACAGAAATCCAGATTTTGTAAAAGAAAAATTTCGAAATCCGGATTTTGTAAAAGAAAAATTTCGAAATCCGGATTTTGTAAAAGAAAAATTTCGAAATCCGGATTTCGTAAAAGAAAATGCCATTTTCAATTTTAGTAAATTTCGCCCTAATACTGCCAACTCCAATGTCTATCTACAATTTATGGTTTTCTTAAAAATCTCTTTTTGAGTCTGGTTAGTTGCACAGAGAAATCAACTGCCAACCTTTGTCTGGATTGTCAACAAATTAAAAAAAAAAAATCTTGTCACCAACCTATAAAGCTCTCCATATATCTCTAGTCTGCCAATAAGTATTTACCTAATTATCCCTGTTCGTGCCAGTATATCTTTGATTTTGGCTCAGCCTCTAATGTATCCCCCCATTAACATTTTTGGCCAGCAGTAATACTCAGAAGAAGCAGATGAAAAAAAAACTAACTGCTCAGTTAGACAGGAGTTGGTTCAGAACATAAAATTCTGGGTCATGGAAGACCAGGATTTGATTCCCACATCAGCATAAAACAAAACTGAAAATGTAAATATATCATAACTACATCATACATGTTGAACCTATTCTACGGGATTCAGGAAATGTCAACGATTACCTTTCTTTAGGTGTTTAGGAAGAGATTCAGTTTGGTTTGGAGCATTGTGAATAAAGAAATTAAATGAAATATAAGACTGTAAAAAAAAAAAAA
>JAKJJM010124062.1:0-10107 GCA_021901965.1 Pipa carvalhoi
GACTGACTCGGTGCTACACTCCACTGACTGACTCGGTGCTACACTCCACTGACTGACTCGGTGCTACACTCCACTGACTGACTCGGTGCTACACTCCACTGACTAAGAGACAAACTCTGCTAAATAAACACTGTGACTTTACAGAACCGAGACTTGTACCAAGCTTAGCCCTGGGACAAATGGAAAGTTAATGACACGGATCCCACATCTCTGCACATAAACAAGCCCTAAAACAGAGACAAGGTTCTACTACACAGGGGCTTCTGCGCCCCGAGCCCTTGGTGCTTTGTGAAGGAGCATTGCCCCATAAGTACCCCCCTTTCCTACCTAGTGGGTGGTCAGTACCTGGGTGGGCGTCAGCACTTGCCCCAGTTTTTCCACGGTAACGGATCCGAAGCCCAGTATCAGCGGGTGTTTGGGCTTCTTGGCCACCTGATGTAGGGCCAGCGAGCCGTTCCACTCTGATATATCCAGCTGCATGTCTGTAGATGTAACGCTGCCGCACCGCGCACAAGTCCCAGGATCGCACTGGACTCGGTTCTGTGCAGCGAACTTGATAAAAACCTAAGAGGTTACTCAAAGGAAGGCACGCCCATTGTATTCTGTGCCCCTATTGGCCGGAACCAGTGTCCATCATCACTTTGGCTGAGGCTAAGGATGCTTTGCTTGTCAGTTTAGAAGGAGCTGGATATCGGATTTGGGTACAATTGTCAGATCTCCATTTTATACCTCAGTTTTCTACACCTTGTGTTCAGCTGTATAAACTATCCACTGTGTATGGATATAACACAATCTCTACAGCTCCGGGAAAGTACAAATAAAGCAGTAGTAAAAACAATGCAATGGTGGATTTGTTAGGGCAGACCCTGACTCATTCCCTAAATGTAATGGGAATCCTGGTAATGCCTCAGTGAGATTGGCTTTTTTTTTTTTTTAGCTTCCATCAGAAATCAAGGGGTTCCCTGCCATCTCACAAATGGGGCCCCAACATATTTGTTAAGCACCAAATAGTATTAAGAGGTACTCTGGGAGTATAGTTTGATGGTAGTGCAGATACATGACATGTTTCAGGCTGCTGCTGTTTATTCAGTCAGTTTGTTCTCATTGCCCCTATATTGGGATATGTGGGAGGAGAGAACTTTCCTTCTGCCCCCTCCACCTGGATGGTGTAAGAGAGAGACAATTTGGATTTAAAAGTCATCTAAAGCAGGCAATAGAAGCTTGATCCTCTGCGTGGATCTCTTTTCCTTCAGGCAATGCCCCTTCTGCATTTACCTGCGCTTACCTGTGCTTTACAACAACATGAAAATTCTTTGCCACCTTTTAAAAGTTGATAGAGAAAGAACAAGATCTATGGCAGAGCCTTGCTCTGGTATAAGACCTTATTCACATTGGTGTTTTTTTAATGCCTCTTTTATTCATTCCAATTTTGTATCAAAAATATATGTGGCGACCGAGGACAGCAAGACTTGAATCCCATATATTTCTGTTGAAATGTTGGGTGCATATCTAGCAGAGAGAATCATATCTGCATCAAGAACACATTATACACTGGAATGAAAGAGGCAGAATATCCTGCCTCTGGGGGGGTCATTCCAGTAGCTCCGAATTTTCTGTCCCAAATTCACTTATAGCGAACTCCCATTATAAAGTCGCGACCGCGACAATTCTTCCATTATAAAATCGCGACCACAACAATTTTTTTAGTCGCAGTCACGACTTTATAATGGGAGTTCGCTATAAGTGAATTCGGGACAGAAAATTCGGAGCTACCGGAATGACCCCCTGGGATGGATCCAATGGATGGTGTTTGTAAACCATAATGATTCATGGCCACCACCCTAAATTGGTCTGAAGCCTTTATTTTAATTACAGTAACTTAGAACAATTAATCCGCTTTATTCAGGGCATGTACTGCCAGCCACACTTGGCCAGATATTTTACAGATTGTTCCACAGACACAAATACGCTACTCCTTATTCACTAAACACTGTCAAACTGTCAAATTCAGAACACTATGGGGGTCATTCTGGTATAATGGGAGTTCGCTATAAGTGAATTTGGGACGGAAAATTCGGACCTACCGGAATGACCCCCTATGTCTTGGTGATTCACCACGTCAACACACTCCAATGCTTGGTAAATAGCTGAATTGCTCGTGTATGTGAAGAGATGTATAAGTATGCCACTGACATAAGATATCAAATTGGTTGCGAACTTGCCACATTGCAGAAAAGAAAAGAGTTTGATGAATATGTAGAATCAAGTTAGCGTCAAATGGATGTGAATTGGACCATTGGGCGACTATTCGTACTTTTATAAATATGCCCTGAATGAGTAAACCTTGAACAATTTCACCACACTCATGTAAGTCAAGTTGAATATATACAGGTATTTAGCACAGGGCCTATATTACTGTTTGACTAGTTAGAGGGATAACTTTGTTAACTTCACAATTCTTTTTAGAAATAAGATCATTTTTATTTTTTCTATGAGTGTTTTCCCTTTAAAGGGGAAATAGAGTCTAATAAAGTTTTTGGTGATTTCAATACTTTTCGAAAATAATCAATTTTGTTATTTTCTGCCATTATTTTTAATTTTTTCAACGGTTACCTCCCAAATTTCAAGTCTGTTGCCATGGATCAGCAGCCCAAATATGCTCAGTAGAATCCCTGCCACAATTGTTACAACTAGGGGGGTCATTCTGTAAAGTGAGAATTCGACTGTCGAATTCGCAGACAGCGGATTCCCATTATAAAGTCGCAACCATGACAATTTTTTTAAAGTTCCAGCTTTGACATTTCCTTTGTAAAGTCACGATTGTGACAAAATTCTCATTATAAAGTCACGACTGCGACAGTAGCAGTCTATTGCGACTTGTCTTTAGCTGGCAAAATCGGACCTTTACACTACAATTCAGACTTTACGGAATGACCCTCTAGATGCTTTAACCAAGAGAATAGTGCATCTTTTCCCAGACAATGAGCACAGCATTTGCTTGCAAACTGTTTATCTTGCTTTTATATCACAAGCAGATTGCAACAATTGTATCAGGGGCTTATTCATTAAAGACTAAATAGTCGCCTAGGGGTGTGAAATCACATTAATTCGCCACTTCCTCATATTCATGTATTCAGCAGATTCTGCAATGTGGCAAATTCGAGACTGAGGGAGTCATTCTGTAAAATCTGAATTGTAGTGTAAAGGTCTGAATTCACCAGCTAAAGACAGTTGCAATAGACTGCTACTGTCACTACTGCTACTGTCGCAGTCTCTGCTTTGTAATAAGAATTTTGTCACAGTCACAACTTTACAAATGAAATGTCAAAGCTGGAACTTTAAAAAAATTGTCGCGGTTCCGATTTTATAATGAGAGAATTGTCACAGCTCGCGACTTTACAAAGGAAATGTCAAAAATGGAACTTTAAAAAATTGTCACAGGTTCCGATTTTATAATGAAAGAATTGTTGCAGTCGTGACTTTATAATGGGAATCCGCTGTCTGTGAATTCGACAGTCAAATTCTCACTTTACAGAATGACCCCCCAATTTGTCAGCTTAGCACTCTGACTTATGGAGCACTTTGCACCACTTTACATACATGTGCACACGTAATTTGTCTGTACATCAAGAATCTGACTCTGTCCCTGTAACAAATTCGACAAGGTGTATTGTGTCGTTTACACCAGTTTTACTAGTGGGGAATTAAGAAGCTGATGGCAGGCCTCCTACTGTCCGACTGACTACGCCACACTACGAAAGAGACAGCTACTGACTTGTTTGTGTCTTTGCAATGGGAATCCTCTGTTTAGTAGTAGAGAATTTGTGACTATTGGAGTGTAGCGACTCAGTTATTACAATTTACATCAACAGTTGAATTATTTGATTAATATGCTCCTCAATCTTTAAACCTTATAACTGCACAATGACAATTTGGGAGGTTTGCTTCAGAATAAATAAATATGAAAATATAGATTTGACTTTGCGTTCCCTTTATTCTAACCAAGACATGAGAAATGAGGAACAGCAATACCAAGTATAGATATGTCAGCATTTATACAGCTTACGCTCACTACTCAGTTTGGGCCACACCTTTAGTATTATATTTGATTGAAAGGGTGGGTCTGGGATTAATAGTACTTTTTATTATGTCTTTTGTGCACCAAAATCATTGCTTACAATACCCAACCAGAATGATCTGGTATCTGTGCATGTTAAGACTTACTGAATCCTTGTATTGAAAAAACCCGGCTGTGTACATAGCTTTAAATCTGCTTTACATACTTAACATGCCATATCATTTTAAAATATAAGGGGAAGTGTAACATTATTTTAATTTGAATATTTATCTCAAAATATTTTTTCTTTGCAGTTTGCTATGCTATTTTGTTTTAAGCATTCCTTTGCTGGATGCTCCCTTGAACCAGTGTCCTAAGCATTTTCAGGTCAAGCATTACCTCATTTGTTACTAGGAAGCATATTTATCAAGCATTCATAAAGGTCATGTACTGCTATTGCCGTTTTCACATCTCTTCTTGCTGTTTTTTGATGATTCTGTTGTATTCCACTATAGTCACCGTAAACATTATTTACTTGCTATGGTCATAAATAAAAGCAGCTATGTTTGAAAACGTCGATGCTAAACATTTTTTTTTTTGTATGAAGCTTTTGATACAGTATTTTTTTCTGCTTTTCTTTTTGGAGACAAATTATAGACACCCAAAGTTCTCCTGTGCTGCAGAGATTTCAACTCATGCATTTTTTTCATAAATGTAGGGTATTAACATGCCCTCCTTGAAAGCCAAAGACATAAGAAGTTTGCTTGGGCTGATTATGATCAGGTTCAGAAACAGGTTACTGACTGCTCTTCTATGATTAATTAAGCTCAAGCTCAGTTCACTGAATCAGGATTCTGCTTTGGATTCTGGATTCCATCTTTAGAAATGGACATGTCTGTAGGCATTGCTTACCTATACATAGGTATAGATAACTTGAAATCAGTACACACCAATCTAGTAGTGATAGAGGAAAATATTCAATTGGAAATAGCTACAGCCTAAACCCATAGAAATTATGTGGGTTTCTTCTCTAGGACTGGTACCTTAAAAGAAACAACAAAAATGTAATTCATCACTTTTCCTCACTAAAAATTGTGTCCATTAATGACGGAATTGACCCTGATGTCCGCTCAGTATCCCATGTATCCTTTGATAAAGCATTCCATTTACTTTGATTTTGTGGATCTGGGGCCATGCTAACTTAAACCTACATTCACCCAGATTGCTCTAAGCCAGTGATGGCTAACCTATGACACGTCGAGGCGTTTTTGCTGACACACATCATGGCACCATTCGTGCTGCGCTCTAAGTAGGAGTGTTGCCCCGCCTATATTGAAGTGACACACAACCTGACTTATGCTCTGTTTTTTTATGAATTTTGACACACCGAGCTCAAAAGGTTGGCCATCACTGCTCTAAGCTGTTAGGGATTCATATTAATAACCATTTTTTTACAAGTGCTTCCCTATTGGAGGGATGCTCATTGTCTTTTTTATATTTTGGTTAGTTTGTTGAATGGGCAGTTAAGCATAAAACTGGTTGAAACTTGATTATACATTATTTAGATTACTTTTTATTGTGGGTTGGGTAATGCTAAATACCTTCAGGTGACTGGCAAAATAGTTTGACACCCCTTTAGCTCAAGAGAAAATGGTTAACCCAACAACTACAATTCAATTTTTAGAAATCAAAATGTATACCATTATATTAATATAATATGATATTATTTTGTCTACCAAAGAAAAAAGTATACAAATTAAGAGGTAGCCATAAAATTCAAAAGTATTAACTTAAAGAATTATATCTTTGATTGATCACCTAAACTTTGGAACACAGGTGATGCCCAAGGGAAGAGTTTTTATTCACAGACTGGCTGCACGGCAATGGTGGGCAATTATTTTCCATGATCTCACATTCATATCCCATCTGACACCAAAGAAGATTTGCTCATTTGGCAGTAATACCTTACTTCATATAATGGTAGGACTTACTGGCAATATCACTTTATGGAAAATGATTCTATTCAGTTGTTTACTGAGGTTGTAAGATCAGCTGGTTTTGGAGCATATTTTAAGGGGAAGTGGTGTGTGGCTCCATGGCCAGCTGAATGGTTTAAAAAGAGTCCAAGGAAGAACTTTTTTCAATTTTAATTGCCCTTGAAAGTTAGGGGAGGTCAGTTACGCAACCAGAGAATTCTTTTCAGCTGTGACAATATGGGTATAGTGCAGGTTATCAATAACTTAAAAGGAAGAGAGTTAGCTGTTATCTTAATTTTAAGGTCAATAGTGTTGCAAATGCCAACATTAAATATATTGCTAAAAGTTAAGCATGTACCGGTTTTTAAGAATAATATAGAAGACCCCTTCTCTCATTTTCAAATGCCCTTGTTTTTCAGAGTTCAGAGCAAGAAGCAGAGGACACAGGGGAGAACTGTCCGGCTTACCTTTGGAATCTCCTATAGCCTGTCTATAAACGCTAATTAGAAGCTCAGTCTCTGACAGGACTTGGAGTACCTATGGTAACTCTTGGAAAGAATGGTCACATTTTCAGAACTATTATAGTATAGTATAATATATTATTATAATAAACAGTACACACAGAAAGTGCATGGAACTTCCTGTAAATAATAACCTTATAATCAGCTAGTTCTGACATCAGAATGCTCCAATTATAACAACTTTAAAGCAACCATTACTCCTCTTTCCTGTTCAAAAACATTATTTGGAACATGTTTATGTTTTATTTTCTCCAAGTCAATCCTCTTAAATGCCTCTGCATCCCTCAAGCTGCCACTGTTCCCTCCCAGTGAGTAAATACTTCACATGTGATCATGTGATTTATAGTCATGAATGCTTTGAAACATTATTAAAGCTGCAAACAATTTTTCTGTGATATAATGACAAAAGGAGAAGTTAAATAAGGCTTCTGTCTGCATAGGATTATGTCTTGTAACTAAATACCTTACAGTGCATCATGGGAAATGTAGGCAATAACCTACACAATTTCTGAAATATGGTATTACTGCAGCACATAAGTTGAAGTGAAACAAGAGTACAAATTATCACCAACTGGTTCTTCTGTACTAGTACCCTCTTGTGGGTGACATGGCATTGTGGGAATTGTAGGCCTTCTGAACAGTTACAGTATAACACTACAGCCGTAAACGGAAGTATTCAGAGTAACACAAAGGCACATGCAAGAACTGGACCTAGAAAATAAATGAAAAAAGCTGTTGTAGCAAAATGCTTATCAAGTGGTAAAACAGGTTTCAAGGTGTATTTTATTTTGTTTTCAAAAACTACCATGTGTATTATAAAGAATAATGTACTCTCTTCTCTACTTTATAAAGGTATTAAAGGTAAGTGAAAGTGTTGGTGTGCCCTTATAGAGGCAGTCTACCACCTTGTGGATAGTAGGAGTTCTGCAATACTCACACTCTGCCTTTAATTGTCTTACATTAACAGTGTGAGGATTTAAATAGAAACTGGTCATTAGGAAGTGGTTTAGAGCTAGAAATTATCACTTTAATAATTTAATGCTAGGACTGAATGAGGCACTTTGCAGTTAATCCAAGCTGCACTATTTTCATTGATTATTATCCTCTATTCACTGGTGCTGAATACTCAAGAACTTAAAATCAGTCACCATAATTTATGCAATGAAAAGGTCTTATTTTTTTCAGTGTAATGCTAGGAAACACTCAGCTCCTCAGTGTGGAGCTTGATTTTGTCCTTGCTCTCAAAAGTAAAAGTTTTAAAGGGTAACTAAAATCATAATTCACAATTCATACATACATGAATAGTAAAACAAAGTAATAAAACCATTATTACAAACATCTGAATCAAAAACTACTGCAAGCTTTACACATTAGACCCTAACTGCAACCCAGTCTAATGAAAGTGCCACCATTTATTGCATTTTCAATAATCCTTTCCTAGTTTGTACTATGCAGGGCTCAGCTACAACATTACACATATGTTTACATTTCCTAACCTCCCAATTCTTATTTTCTGTTTATTTGCTCACTTCACATTCATTAATAACCTCAGATCAAGCTGGCAGGATTGTTCTTTCATAAAACCACCTTGTTTATTGGTCATTGACCACATACAATCTCCCTTAACTCCTATCTACTTGTCTACTTGTCTGTTCAGACTTTTCTCTTAGGCAGGGTCACACAAGGTACACTTGTTTCTCTACTAGGTTTTCCGCCTTCTTTATCCTATATTTAGCCAGAGTCTAAATTTTAGCCATTATCATTTGGTTTCATTATTTTACCAAAAATTGAACTGGATTCAGTTGGGACTTTTTAATTATAGCCTTGTATATAATAAGATATACAGCATACAGTTTTAGGGAATCATTGACTAAAGTTCAAATAGTCGCACAGAGCTATGAATTCACATCCATTCACCACTTCCCCATGTTCACTTATTGACTAAACTCTGCAAAGTGGCGAATACGCAACCAATTTGGGCATCTATGATAGTCGCGAATCTTACAGAGCTCTTCGCATCACTTTGTATGCACTTGCACAGGTACTTCTACCAATGAGTATTCACCGCAAACTGCATAATTTCGCACCCACTGACTACGCCACACTATGCATCTGACAATGATCACTGTTGTCTACCTGTTCAACAAGTCTATTCTCAGCTTAGTCAGTAATGAAAAGTCAATTCGCATATTATTTTGGTGATGTGACTCGAATTGGAGTGAGGTAAATTGGACAGGTGAATTCACCCTTTAGTCAATGAGGCACTTTGTGAGAGTGGGGCTCTAAGAAAAACTGACAGTGGGGCCCCACTTATACTGCATTTCTAGGCAAATGAATTACACAGACAACACTAGGCAAATTGTTCTTTATGGAGCTTTACCCACACAGACTCATAAGTTGATCAAAGTAAATAAACTCTACTTCGTGTGTGTTCCATAAAGGCTGGCCAGAAAGCTTCCCTAGTAATACGGGACATCTGTGTATACACATTCTTAAAATGAAAAGCATTGATTTCATATACATTGAAAATTCCTAAAATAATTTCCTTTCAAATGTGAAAAAGATTCCCTTCTGATCAATTACAGTAAATAGAACAGAACATTCTATTCGCTATTCTTATATTTTTAACCCAACCAGAAACAATGGAAAAGTGCTTTTTTTTTTTGAAGTGACGTACTTATTATGTATGCCAAGTGTAAAAGGATGCCCACATATCATTTGTGTTGGCATAAAGGTGCACATATACCAGTTATATATTTATATTAGGTGATCATCAAACCCCTCTGTCACCTCTTCTCAAGATTGAAAAGGTTCAACCAAATTTTAATCTTTCAGTAACTTGCCTGGCTTCCAAATTCAGTTGGGGTTTAAATCTAAAACTGTGCTGTGAAATCAAATACTTTTACTGTACCCAAACATATTCTAAGGCATTTGTAACATGTTTGGTGAACACATATGCAGCTTATCAGTGTTGTCAAACAATGCAAATGTTCTCTACTGACATTTTGTGAACTATATACTGACACACCAAGTTTTTACTGACAGTGTCATATGCATTACAATGAAAGCAAATAAGGGTCCAGGGATTACAAGTAAGGGCTTTCAATTCAATAGATTCCCACAAACACTGTATGGAAACCTTTTTTGTATAGTTAACAGAACAAAATCATATTTTAGTGATCTGAACTATTTTTCTACACACATGAAAATTTGGGTTTCTTTTTTTTTCTTTACAAACTGGCAGTAACTATGGTAACTTTGCAGCTGATCATGCAATCACCAGCTTTATATAAGGTCCCTGGCAAAAACTCCCCAGAATCACACCCAGGTCTCTCACTACTTCCTGCATTTAAAGGGTAAGTAAATCCTGGCTATAAAGAGAGTCCTATGTACCTATTATCGAGCCAAAAAAACATTAAGAAACTCTTGACTCGCCTCTTCTTTCACCAGAGGTGGGGGGGCACCTAGGAAATAGTGACCATAATATCATAGATTTCCAATTAAGCTTTAATGGGACTTACTGTCATGGGGCCACTAAAACATTTAACTTCAG
>JAKJJM010124083.1:0-10654 GCA_021901965.1 Pipa carvalhoi
AAAAAAAAAAACAAAACAATTTAGGGTCACCATGTTTAAATATATCAAAAAGCAATGGATAGATAAAGTCTATAAAAACGTGTAATGCCCACACAAGTAATAAATAAATATATATATATAAAAAATACAGTTCAATGTGAAATAAGTTCAAGGTATGCGTTTGACCCGGAGAAAGGGCAGTCTGTATCAATGCCCTGGTGATGAAATGGAGAAACTTCTGGAGACCAGAAACTGTGGGAAGCCCAAAAACAGAACAAAAGGCAAAAACCCTAGTGCATTATCCTAAGATGATATTAAAAATACACTTCTTGTGATAAGTGAAAAAAATATATATATGTATGCGTGAATAGTGCTGAGGGGTGGCCAATTAACCCCCACAAGGGTACACTCACCAAAGACAGGTGAAATAACAACAAATAAAATAAGTCAACATGGTGCTTCTGAAAATGGTGCAAGGAGTCCCTGTGTATAGAATCCAAAAAAAGGTGGGGGTATTTTAGCCCCCAAGGTGAAACGCAGTCACCAGAAATATGTGATGCGTCTTGATCTTAATAAATATCTCTCAATGAGTCTTGTGGTCCAGCTGTGGCAAGGTCCTATATATAAGGCTCAAAAACAGAGACCCACATAGTGTAATACAATATGTACAAGAACAAGCAGTAGGAGAAAAAATCCTCCATAAAAGTAGACAAGGTAATGACTTTTACTGGACAATACTACTCCTGAGGAAGCTGGCAACAAGGATCAGCGAAACGCGTTGAGGACTTTGTGAGAGAAGATTTTGTGAGGACTTTTATAGGACGTTTCATTACACTCCTTGTCTACTTTCATGGAGGATTTTTTCTCCTACTGCGCTTTTATCTACCACTTTTGTGAGTACCCAATTTGTAATAAATAACTTGTTCTTGTGCTTAACTGACTTAGAATACCATTATCTACAACATACTAAAAATAAATTCCAATAGAGGACAATCCCTTTAAAGACAGCATTAAAACTGCTTGCTAACTATGTTGGGGAAAGTCAATTTTGAAAACACACTGAAGATAGTAAGTTTCATAGTCTACATGGTAATATCCCCAATTAAGAAATATGCCCTTTAATGTAATGATTGTGCCTTCCCTCGCTGTCTACAAATTATATATTATTGTTAATTAGCATAGATATTGACAACATCAAATATGCATTAAATCAACATTCAGTAAGTTTTTTGACAATGTAAATAATATCTTTATTTACATATACCATGAATAATTCCCCCATACTAGTGTAACATTCAGTATTACTCTGACACTTTCCTTTAGTTGTAGTTACCCATAGACAGCTGGTAAAATAAAATAAAAGCAGCACCTACCCCCTGCTAATTCTGGGCCCACACCTCTTTTCGCTCACTCTCCCCTGAGCTAAGGAGTCACCTGTGGGAAAATCCCAGGTCAGATAAATAGTTTAGCAGGTTCAGTAATACGTGGTTAAAGAATTCAAAAGAAATTAAGTCTGAATTGTCTATTCAAAAGAATAACCATCACTGAGGGTTTATGTCACTTTTTAACAGGACAATCTAGATCCAGGCTTTCAGGTACCATTTAGCAGAAAATTGAGCACAAGTCTTCTTGCATGGGTAATGTAGCTTTCCCAGGTCATTGGTAGCCACTTGTAAAATGCACTGCAGAAATGACACACAAACTGATTTAGACTGGATGCCTCACTAGCATTTTCTCTTTTTGCAGTAGGTCAATCAGCAGTTTAAGCACTACTGAGAAGCTGAAAGGAGTTAGGGCACTCAATCTTTATTTGCTCAGTACACCCAAACACATTTGTAGTGATCATAGGTCAGAGAGACAATATTCAGAGGCTTTAGTGATCAGACAAAGTTCACAGATAATGGGGTCAAATGACTTTCCCATGAGTGAGATTTGGCAACTGAAATTGATTAATAGAAAAACTATAGGAATTCCACTAATGCAAATGACCATCACAGGATGGGAATGAAGAACAATACCTTCCTTAGGGTAATGCACTCTTTATTGTGTTCTAATTCTAAAGGTCAAGTCAAGGGGTACTGCAAACAAAATTGCCCTTATATAAAGCAAGCTCCCTCTGGTAGTGCAGGTAATGAGAATAGCTTTTTTGAAAGTGAGAGTAAATGCATTTTATTTAGTGAACTTTCAAAGTCTTTGCAATCAGTGAAAATACAGCGTAATGTAAAACTCAAGATGTGCAGGGAAATGTAATTTAACAACACATCAAAGTATCCTCCATGCTGGGGTATGGCATTATACTTGTCTTTCATATAAGATTTTTCTGAAAGCTAAGGGTAATGTTCCACTGGGCATATTATACAAAATAGATTGTACAGGCACATCCAGGAAATTATAAACAAAATCAGTCCCTATCAGGGTCCACTGAAACCCTTAGCAGAATGTGAAGAAAGAAGTGTAAGACACTCAAAACAATAAATGACAGGGGAACAACCCCATTGATTGCAGCATGTGAAACACACAGAAACAATGTTTTGGGGTACCAAAGTAACCCCCTTCTTCGGTGTACAACTCGTCATTGCAGAATGCATATTGCCACTGTGCAGTTATTTACAAATACAAAACACGTCAAGCAGCTCTCCTTTCACTCAAGGGAAAATAACTAGCTCACTACTCTGAAGTTCTAACATAGTTCACTACTGCTAAAACCCACCAACCACAATTGACAGGCAGTGCGCTACTAGTTTTCAGGTTGGTCTACAGGAAGTCACTTGGGGCTACATGAAAAATATGCCCTATGTGCCATTGCCCTAATGCAGATTTAATATACGGTTCATGGGGATGGGGGGGCAAAATTTTTTTGAGCATAATCAGAGAGGAGCAGTATACTGAGATATAGGTGGCAGGGTGGACTAATATTGCAGAATGTATTCCAAGTGCACCCTGTTTTGTTCTGGTTGCAGCCATCTTTTATAAATTGGGCTTTTTGATGCTCATTATAAATATGTATTATCTAACTAACATAGAAAACAATATACAGAGCAATGGTTGTTACCTTAAATAAAAGATGGCTCATAAATCCATGCTGATATGGAGTTGCTCATTTTTTCATGTTAAGATACTACAGGATAGCATCTCTTAGAAAGCCTTCAAACATTTTACCTACAATAGAAGTTAAGCTTACAAGTCTATAGTTTTCAGGTTCACACTTTGACCCTTTTTTTAATATAGGGATATTTTCTTTTTCTGTAGTTACTGGTCCAGTAGCAATAGACAAACCAATGGTTTTACCAATGCAGCCTGGTGACAGAGTGAGATTAAATCTGGTAACAGCACATATCAAATAATTCAATTGATAGCAGAAGCAACATTGACCTTGTACCAGAGTGTCCTGAGGTCACTACCAATCCCTCCAGCAACATATAATGCAAATCAAGTGAAGACTCTGGTTGCTTTTTAGTAGTGAAATTACCCTTCATTTCTGTATAAAATGTTTTGGGCCTCGAGCCCTTTCACAAATGCACAAATAAAGGGTGTTTTTAATAATATAAAGCAACCAGAGTCTCCACTTGATTTGCATTATATGTAGCTGGAGGGATTGCCAGTGACCACAAGACACTCTGGGATAATATCAACATTGCCTTTGCTATCAGCTTCGTTGGCCTTAGCAGGAAAATAAGAAAGATATGTACCAATTAATTGATTTTTATGACCGCAGAAACCAAAAAAAGATGAAGAAAAATACCACCAAGTGAAACACAAGAACAAATATACAAGGTACCATGGGAATGGGACACCACTGGAGATGCTATAGCGTAATCAGACCATGTTACACCCCTGGAAGGGCTGAGGCATACTGGAACAAAGAATGAGGAATGTGAGGAACTGAAGGAAGTGGATTTTCTTACTCCAGTGGGGTTGGTGCAGGTTAATGCCTAGACATAGAAACTAAGGAGCCTCTAGTCTTCACCCTTAACCCCTGCACGGGGATATGGCCTTTGTAGCAAGGAGACTCCAATAGTCGCGGCCCTCGGTTAACCCCCCCCACCATAAAACAGAAAAAAATAAATAAATGAAAGAAAGAATAAAACTATTTAAAAACTAATTGCAAACTGTCTTAAAATACCACCACCACAAAATACTACTGCTTACTAAAATAAATGTAAAAGATCAAAACTGTAAACATACAGGTACATCTAATTTAACACTACCAAGGTCTTTATAAAATGGATAGAAAAATATGCACAGTGTGTAAATGAAAGTTCCCCGTTATATTTACTGTACAGATTAAGCAAATGTACATTTGTGGTATTTGTGGATTACAAATTCAGAGCTTGCTTTTTTTTTTTTTAAATCAGATTATTTTTACTTATTACCCCACTATCTGTGTGTGTAAGTCTTACTCCCACCTAGATTGCAAACTCTAAGGGGCAGGGAACTCCAACCTCTTGTGTCAACCACAACCTGGCACTTAAAGTGATGTATCCTTATGATATTATACTTGTATTGTGTAATGCACTTTTCCCATGTCTGTATTATGTTTGTATTGCTGAATTGTACAGCGCTGTGTAAATTTATGGTGCTTTATAAATAAAATTATACATACATTCATTTAGACGCAGGGAACAATATAGTACCAATCCCTGACCCACTCCTCTAATTAGTCTCCAGCCATAACAGTTTTTGGTTTAGAACTAGTTCTATTGTCAGGATCTGATAAGATCATATAAAAGTTAATATATTTCTTGCTGACAATGTCTGGAATTCAGGTAGATCTTTGTTCTGTGATGTAGACAGATAACAGGTTTGTTGTGAATACATGAGTAAGACCACTGGAATTTATGGTTACATAATCTACTGTTTTTTTAAAGGAACAGTCCACTCTGCAACAGTAGATTTGCCCATCTAACGGTAACAGTTTAATGATATATTTTTGCAATATAAATTAGCTATTTATTTTCAGTGGTTTTTCATGTACATCCACTTTGTTACAGAAGCCCCTTCTCTCTCTCCTACTTCTTCTTCAGCTGATTAGTTTAGAATCTCATACCATGACACAGATTAGATCCCACAGACTTGAAAATTCTGAAACAAAACTGTCAGAAAGAAGGTGTGCAGCAGTAAAGAGCACTTCATATATTTGTTCATATGTTATTATATGTTATTAAACTATTGATCTTACCTGCTCAATGCGGATCTGGGCATTTATGAGTTGATACACTACAGAGTCAGAAAGGCCAATATCTTTCAGTAAAAAAAGAGTTAGAATTTCATCATCTTTTAGAATATCTTTGACTCGTATCCCACGACCTAGAGGAAAAAAATGTGAGAGGCTTAGATAATGTCAACAGAGTGAAAAAGAGAAGAAAAAATACTATTAAGGATGAGAGAACTTTAGCAGTATGTAAGTTTGGGGTCACACTAGCTGTTTTTCAGCAGAGCTGTTTTTAATTTAGGATCATTATTGTCTATGGTGCAGAACACCATAGCCTGTGTAGATTATCCACAGGAAACAATGGATACTACTTTTCAAGCTCAACTCAGTGTGACCCCGGCCTAATGTATGCATTCCATCTTGCTATCTATTTATTTATCTTTATACCATGTTTGGTACATTGGAATAAAACATTTTGCTGATAACTTGTCGCACAGAACACATTGTAGGGTTAATCATTCCTTATACCCCAATCAACCAGCACTAATTTGCTAATGTATCTAGGACTGGGTCACTTTACATTAAATTACCTATAGAGAACTGTAGGATAATGGTACAAATGGCTTTTTTAAAAATGTAACTGGGCTGTCAACTCTGGTAGACCCTGCTCATAATCAACCCTGCAATCAAGCCCCTTCTGCTTTACTCTATCTAGACACTTAAAGATACAGTGCTGCTCCTGCATTTCTTTCTCTGGGGAGTGCCTGGGATATTTTCCTCTCTAGGTTTTTGGAACCCTAAAATAGGCTGTCAGAGGGTCCACTGGCCGCAGCCTAGGAACCTAATCCCTTGCGCCTTAGAGCTCTCCTAACTGGCTAAAACTAGACCCCCCTATTACACAGTAATACCAATAATAAAAGACTATAAGCTAAAAGCTCACAGGACTACAGTTTTTACCTTTATCTTCCATGTGGTATGAGGAAAATAATATTAAACCAGGAGGGTATCACTAAACTTGGCATCCCATAAATAATCTATGTGTAGATGCAAGGCTACTATAATTCAGCTAAACTCATCGGAATTTACTAATTAACTTTCATACAATGTACTGGTAGATAGGGAATCTTGTTGTTATGTAATATGTATACTTTCCAAAACAAATATTTAGTCAATGTAAAACTTTGCACTCAAAAGCACAAATAATTTGTTAGATCTTTTCCTGGTTGCATATGCATAAATGACCATTTTAACCGCCTGATTTTACAAAATTTGTGCAAACATAAACAGTGCCTGGAAGTATCATAGAAAATTAAGTTCCAGCTGGAAACTGCATTGAACTTTTCCTCTATCATAATCTTTGTGCACAACTCACAAATATTGCCCTTTCTTGTGGGCATAGAGCCCAGACAAACATTTTCTGGATATTCCAGTTTCTGATTACCCTGGGGCCACACTAGCATTTTCTTGACTGGAGACATTTCTGAGAAAACATTGCCTTTACCTATTTATATGTAGGTGTACCCATTTAGATGTACAGCCACACTTTGTGACAGTCTATGATTAAGATGCTAATATGCTGCCAGCAGTACTTTCGTAGTTGAATCACCCTCGTGTCATTCATGTGTGGACATATAACCGCAATGTATATAAGTTCTTATGGACAGCTTCTTGTGCCCATGGCCTTTATTATAACACAGACGTGGAGAATGTAAACTCTTCCTTGTGGGAGGATTCTGCCGTGTGCCTGGCACTTAAAGACTCCAGAGAACAAGAGCATTAGGGGTTTGTCTCAGATTTGTGAGAGCCAGGAATTGGCCTGTGGTTAATGGATAACATAAGTCCCTCACATGAACCTCCAAATCTCTGATTGCTCTGTACCCATCTATTGGCAGCCCTGTTTATCCACACCAGATTTAATGTACAATTTAGATTCTGTTGCTTTAGACAATGTTACTGAAGAATAGGACATGGTGTGAGAACTTCCAGTAACACAACTGTCTGGCGGGTTTAGTTATCTTGAGAATTTGAACAGTTCCACCTAGCAGTGACAGTGACTAATGATCTTAGCCTGAATAGTGTAGCATGACAAAAGACAGATAGACAGATCCTTGCCTGGTGCATTCTGAGCTGGAGTCCAGATTCCTTAAGGCCTGTGGCCTTTCCATGGCAGATTTTAATATAGGCTTGTAGGGGAGTTAACAGTCCTTATTTATTCCCTAAGGCTGCTACTGTCCTCTATTATGAACACAAATACACAGTAGCAACTGATTTGGTGTGTATATATTATATATAGTTATATATATATCAGGTAGAACTGGGGATTTCTTTGAGAGGGAAGGCAGGGGCATTTGAAGAATGTAGAAATTCAACCCTGCCTTTTGCCCATCTAGCTATTTACCTGCCGCTGCCTGTGATGCTGCAACTGTTGTCTAAGCACTAGCATGCCCACTGCAACCCTGATCATCTTTTTGACTTAGAACGGCAATAGCTGTTGCTGACCTACAACTATCAACAATCCAGTGATTTTGAGTGAAAACAAGGATAGTGAGTATGTTAATGCATTCTACAATGTGCATACAATCAAGGAAAGCTACCATGTTATTCAACGCTAAAATCTACATACACATACAGAAAGCTAACATGTTGTTGTGCTCTGTAATCTACATACACATACAGAAAGCTAACATGTTATTCAACGCTAAAATCTACATACACATACAGAACACTAACATATTAATGTGCTCTAACAGAAAGCTAACATATTACTGCATGCTAAAATCTACATACACATACAGAAAGCTAACATGTTTATAAACTCTTTGTGCTCTAACAGAAAGTTAAAATGTTACTGTGCTGTGTAATCTATATACACAAATAGAAAGTAATGTGTTAATGTGGACTAATAAACAGGAAAATGGAGACTTGCCTGACACTTTTCCCGGGTTGGTCCGAAGTGTATCCATAAAGCTGGACATTGTATACAGGTCCTTCCACATCCGGTTTAGGTGTTTGATCTCTGGTTTGTTAAGCAGCAGTTCTTGGGCATCCTGATAGGCCCTTGAAAGACTTTAAGAGGGTAAAACAAATGCTTATTGACTGGCAAAAAGAGAATAATGGTTGCAATTCAGCATGTCGCACTGTGGTCATAGATTCCATGATGTGCAAATTTTCACAAGCCAGTTTTGTTGCCTAACAATACATTGCCTTTATTCTGAGAGGTTCACTGATAATATTGTTATTATTATTAATAATACATTATATTATTATTACACTTTGCGTGTGTTAGCTGCTGTATAAGTTGTTCTCTAAATAATGGCATACTAAATGGCGCAATTTAAACAGCAGATTAAAATTATACAAAAAAAGTTAAATACAGACAGGGTAATATGTTTTTAGAGATGGGTGGTGGATGGTCATTCTACCCTGCCTCATGACTGCATGTGAGAGCCTCTTTATCATCTCTAGATAGGATAATATAACCTGGTTAATGGAACAGAGGAAGTATGGCTTGTATATAGCTTTAGCAGCAGTCTAAACTTTAGAGTCCCTTTAAACTTACCTATAGACCTCAAATAATGCACTGCCTCCCCCATTTTACAAGTATAAGTTGGAAGAGTTTGATTAAGTGCCTATAAAAGTGGGGAGTAGCAGCCTGAGCAAAAAGAATATTGAAGGAAGTCAGTGGCCCCTGCTATTTGATGTAAAACCAAGACAGCATCTGATATAGGCTAATTTGTGCAAACATTTCTCCCACTACTTTAGAGCAGAGGTCACATAATATGAATAGTCCTCCAGCTCATGAGTACTAAGGCCAAAGTGGAACATTTACCAGGAAGGAACAGTGCTAACGATTTAACATGCGTAATATAACATTTAGGGAGTTGTTGACTAAAGTGAGAATTTGACTACGGATTCCCATAGCAAATCTGCTCCAATAGTACAGTTGTGACCGTGACAATATTCCCATAGTAAAGTCGCGACTGCAACAATGCTGTACTGGGGCATTATAAGGAGACACTGCTGCATTGTACTTGGGGCATTGTAAGGAGATAACTGTGACTCTGCATTGGATATTATATAGCACTGCTGTTGAACTACAATGTTGCTTGGTGCTGAAGTCCCTTTCCCTGTTTTTCCATATTTGTATAACTGGTATTAATATATAGTGTAGTAAATTTGCTACCATTAGAAAAAACATCTTTACATACCATACAGCATGGTTTGCTATCATGTACAAACACTGCATTATCATACAGAATCAAATGATATAGCATCTATCAGTATGTTTAAGGATAGATGTGGCTTCAGGTAGTAGGCAGAGGATCTGCAGTGAACAAAGTAAAATAACACAGAAAGAAAATAATCTATGTTTATCACAAACTTGCTAGACTTGCATCCATTATTGAGGTTTTAAATAGTGCGCGCCTTTGAGTGCATAGCCTGCATTTTAACATATGAACTTTAAAAGAGCAAGATGCTTTGTTCCTCTAACAACAGAAGACTAATATCGGCAATTTTCTTTATTTGTTTTTGCATCTTTCATAAAGCAAAGCTGAAACTATGTTATCTTCATTTTTTCAGTGCCCTTTTTAAGCATACACACCTGGATATTATAGAGATAACATATATATATACACAAACTTATATTTCATAGTCTATTTACCTTTAATTGCAACCGCTATACCAAAAGTATATTTTACTAGAGTGGAGTAAACTTGCGATAGCTAACAATCCCTTGATGAATACCATGCCACTCTTTTCTTATCACATGTGTCACAAACCTTGAGGCAGCCATTCAGTGTGTTCACAATGAACTTTTGTGTTGTGTTGATAACATGTTATGTGAAATGTACTTTCGAAACAATTTGCTATTTGACTGTGTGGGATTGGTGGTTGCATCATGTTTGCATTTAGAGATTTGTGCCCTGTCTGTTGGTGACCCCAGCAGTGTGCAGGTATCATCTGAAACTTGGTCATTGTTCATAAATTAAAAAATGTTGTGACTACAATTTAGCCAGCCTAAAAAAACACCCTTTTATTTAAACTGTCCTAACAAATATTTAATGTGGTAATTCCATTATTTACTTTTTATTGTTTTCTTTTTTACTTTTGAAGTGTTTAACTGTATTATGTGATAATCACAGGGGTTGAGGTAAGCTGTGTGACTGCCAGTGTGCAATTTCTCTATAGACATAAGAGGCCTATGCGTATATGTGGCTCACACAAAATGCGCCTCTGTCCAAGTCAGGGGGATAAAGAATTATTTTTAATAATCACATGTGCAACCAGACATTTATGATTTCAGTTTACATGCGGAGTCACACAGATAAAGCACTTTAGTTCAATGCATTATTTAGTCTGATTATGTGCACAATGGCACAATGCCAGTTAGGGATTGTAGGCTAAAACACCATGGGCAGTATTTAAGAAAGTCGGAAAGACCGGTACCGGTCTTTCCGACTTTCTCGCGGGAGGTTATCCTCCCGCGAGAATCCCGATTTCCACATTATGGAAATCGGTATT
>JAKJJM010124266.1:0-11246 GCA_021901965.1 Pipa carvalhoi
CCCTTTATGTGAGTAGTACCTTTTTTTTTTTTTTTTTTTTTTTTTAATCTTGTCTTTAATTTAAAACTGTGTAACAGAATTAATATATCACAATAAAGCAGAACTTTCATCTGTAGGACGTTTGTAAAGTGAATGTTATAAAGTCGTAAAATGTCTCATTTTCTGTGATCAGTAGACCTTTGAACTAAAAAAATGTGACCTTACAATGTTATATATTCTGCTTTATTTGCAGGGGCTAAGACCTCTTGTGTATTCTGAAGCACCTGCAACCATATTTGCTACCCCAACCAAGCTTGCAAGTGAATCCGCAACAGCCCCTGCATATTTAGGAAACAACAGAGTGCCAGATTTGCAGAAATTGTTTCAGGTAAAACACATCTGGGTTCTATAACAAGAATCATTGGTGCACATGAAATCTTACCAGTTGTACAGGCTTAGGATTTGGAAATGATTGGAAGGTTACAGTTGAAGTAATCCTGCAGTAAGCCTGCTGATGATGTCAGGCAGTGATGTCTTTGGGAAGGAAACTAGAATTGTGTTTTGGAAATTTTTCTACTCTGCTTCACCTTTTCTTGAAAAAAAGTCTAAATATTCCTTTTTAAGGGCAAAAACTGAAAATGCCTCAAATGCATTTATAGTTACAATATATTCACTCTGTGCTCCCAAAAATTCTGAATTCTGTCTAAAGTATGATATTTAATTATCTTTTAAAAATTGTGCAAAGGTAGCTGTCATGTTTCTTGAATGACACTGCCGCAAAGCAAGTCTCACTGTAGGAAAGACTGGCCTTTTAGGTCTGTGTACAGGAGGACTACTTGTTGGTTTGCTTTTAGAGCAGTGGAACCTATCGTTTGTTGGCCATGGTATAAATGTGATGTGTGTTTGCATTCTGTGGATCCTGTCTTCACAGTTGTAATGGCAGGGCCTATAAGCTCCTACAGTATAGTTTTTCAAATATTTACAAAGAAAATCTATCTGCACATTAATAAATGTCTATTGATGGATGGATATAAATATTAACTTTGTCTTGAAGTTAGTTTTATAATTTGATTTTTTTTTTTCTTCTCCTCCATGAAGAAATCTGATGGCCTTCCTGTTCACTTAAAACGAGGTCTTCCTGATCGTCTGCTGTATCGAACTACAATGGCTTTAACTGTAGGAGGGACCATCTACTGCCTTATTGCTCTTTACATGGCAGCTCAGCCAAAGAACAAGAAGTAATGACTATCTGGACTGAGAGTGTCATCCTGTGTATCGAACATCTGCAAAAACTCTCCTGTATTTATTTTTACTCCATGTATTGAGTTTTATTTCAGTGGATAAAGGTTATGAAATCAGATTAGTTTGTCTCATGATTGGTTCATAACACTGCAGAAAACCGAATTCTTTTCCTGGGTGATAATTAAGTCTAATCACTTAATAATTGGACCATATGTCAGCTCAAGGCCAATGTGTTAGATTGCTTGATTTGCCAGTTCCACCAATAACTGGTTTCCATTCT
Source organism: Pipa carvalhoi (assembly GCA_021901965.1). Classification (NCBI taxonomy): domain Eukaryota; kingdom Metazoa; phylum Chordata; class Amphibia; order Anura; family Pipidae; genus Pipa; species Pipa carvalhoi. The sequence continues at coordinate 1,502 of JAKJJM010124266.1, forward strand.
GTCAAACCTTTCTAGATTGTTTTATCTCTGGAACGGGAAATTGCTGCTTTATGTGGTATAACAGCAAAATTGTTTGATTGCTTTTGTCTGCTCATTTACTAATATTTAAAATGATCAAATTCAGAACTATAAGATATACTGCATTTATAAGACTGTTCAGTCCAAAATTCATTTAGTCGTATTGTCTCCATAGAGTTAGCAAGTCATCTGTGTAATCCAAAGAAATGAAAAATGATTGGAAAGAGGGAAAATTTAGACTGGATTCGGTGGGATAAAATTGGAAGGTTTTCATCTCTTTTTCATTTAGGAAAGAAACGACGACTCTAGACTTGAGCACGAGAGTTCGTAATTTCAGTCAAATTATTTATTTTTTTCCCCATTCTTCTGTACTTTACTGAGGGCCTGAATGTATTTGTTGTACAAAAACACACCACGGGTAGAAAAGTCTAAAATCTGCAGGTGATGTTTGAAATTAAATAGCAGAGTGTTCCTTTTTATCTCCCATCAGGCCTGGCAGCTGCCATAATTTATTAGGCTATTCTCACTTGGAACAGTTTATTACCATGATCAGTAAATGTATAAATGACATATTTGGTGTTTGGGAATGACATGAGATCGTAGCTTGAAGTCCCTTTACCTTAAAGGAACCCTAATGCTAAAATGCAAGATCTTCCAAAACTGCAAAGAATAATGAAATAACGTACGCACAAGCACTCTCTTACAGTAAAGCCCGATATGACTAGCTTCATAAAACTAGGATACTTTAGACATGTCTGTTACAATCAGCCAGAAACATCAGCTGTTGTTGAGCTACACCTCTCTGTATTATTCAGCTGCCATGTGATGCTCTGAGATGCAGTTTAAAGCAACATACCCATCTGTTTTTTTGTCCTACCTTCATCTCATTGACTGTCTTCTATGACCAGCATGCTGTCTACTATTGCTAGAAATCCTATTGCTTTGGTGCAGTCTATTTTGTGAAAATCCAATTTATCATGGAGCCACACATGGCTCATTGTAGATAAGGAAATTGTTATTTGAATGTGATTTTCAAGATGCCAGAATTAGACAAAAGATTACTTGAGACCTAGATGGATTTATAAACCCATACCTCTGTTGCAAGTTTGTGTTCCTTGTATGCTTAACGTCTCCAAAAATTCTATTATAAAGTCAGATCTCATTTATTTTTATACTGGAATAAATACAGAATTAGCATACTATATATTGCGTACTGTATTTTGCATCACCATGTATGCAACTGTTTGACAAGTTATTAAGACTGTAATAAAAGTTACATTTTCATATACAGTTTTTAAAATGGGGATTGCTTATAAATGTGAAGGATCTAGTCCATTTACATTACTATCTACTCCAAGTTAAAACCTGTAGGCATTTTATCATTTGTTTTGAAGAGCGCTAGACTGATCTGCACGTGTTCTGTGTGTAGGCAAGTTTTAAGGGGCTTAGTCATGAAAATGAGAATTCAACTGTCAAAGTAAAATCTCATCAGTTTGTGTCGCTATATCTGAACCGTGAGTTGTCTACTTCATATTCGCTAAGTGGCGTGTTCCCATAGTGAAGAAGCGAAGGCGACGGACATGGTTTATTGCGTAGTCAGTCAAAAAGCAGGAGCCCTGCCATCAACTCCCTAATTCACCACTTTGATCTGGTAAAGTAAAACTGGCAAATTTAACACGGTACACCTCGCCGAACGCACTGCTTTCACAGACTCCGATGCTTGATGCAAATAACTGTTAGTTCACAAACGTTATAAGCGTCCAGATTGTTCCCAAATTCTGACCTTTACTTAAATGTTCGGATTTTCATGAATAAGCCCCTGTGTATTTAGGGTGAAATTTCTAAAAGTCAAAGTCCGAATTTTATTGATGCTGCCAAAACAGGTCCAGATCTTCAAGTATCGATCGAGCCTTATGATACTTTCCCAGTGGTAACAGATCGAAAAGTATCATTCAAAAAGTTTTGATCAGAAAACACGGATTGAAAAGTATCAATCGATACTTTTCAATTCGGACCCGTTTTGGCAGCATCGCTAAAATTCGACTTTTAGAAATTTCGCCCTTAGTGTCATGTATCGCAAAACCTCAAACCCATGCCTAGTGCTCCCAAGCACACAGGTGCATACCTTTGTTTATTGTGAGAGTAATTCTCTTTAACACTTTCTTCTTTAGGTAAATGACCAGTTTTTGTTATTTAATACAAAAAGCAAAATCATCCTAATTTTCTATGCAGCATGACAAGCAATGTACGTGTACGGATAACTGCAGTTTTGTCTACACAGCCAATTGCATCGGTTTATTTTTGCTCTTATTCTTAGAGTAGTCTAGTAAAGAACAGTTGGTGCTAAGGATGTATTTTAGCAGAAAAAGAAGGGAATTATTACAACTGCAGCCTTTTTTTTAAGATCATGAAGATCAAAAAGAAAAAAAAAACCCAATACTATGGGTACTGACGTACTGACATAGGTATTCCTTACTTTTTTCTTATAAATGATTGTGTTTTATTTTATTGCCAATTTCTGTTGCTTTGCATTTGTTTTTCTCTTTGCTAATCTCCTACCATTTTTCCCACAAACCTCTAAATAACATAGCATGAAATGCCACAGAAAGCCCAACAATGCGAAAAGAATTTGATTTCAAAACATCATATAATGTGTAGTAAAGTGTAGAAGGTATAATCATGTGAGGGTGTTAGTAGCTTTTAGTTAAAAGCAAACAGTCGTTATGGATGCAAACATAACGGGAGGGGGGGGTAATCAACCAACAACACAGGGCGAAATTTATAAAAGTCGATTTCGGCCTTTTCGAATTTTATCGATGGTAAAAAAAAAAAAATGGGGGTACCGATCAAAAAATAATAAGTGCTTATGACACTTTCCCAGCGGTAATAGATCGAAAAATAAACGATCGAAAAGCATTACCCGTTTTTTTTTATCATCGATAAAATTCGAAAAGGTCCAAAATCGACTTTTATAAATTTCGCCCATGAAGTAGCGCGTACTGTTTTACCTCCCTCCCTTCTTAAAGGTGATAAAATAAAAATAGAGATTAAAGGAACATAACTCTATTGCCATTCTTTTTTCCCCTGTGCTGCTTATGACATTAGTGTGTTTATGGAATGGCTTATCTGTAGTAACGTCACAATCCCTCCGTTACCATTTCCTATCCCTTAGATTCCCTCTGCTTTGTATTGATTTCCTCACTCCTCTCCCAGATATATTCACATATCCATGATTAATTATGTAAACTGCCTTTCATATAAAACCTTAAAGGCTGTTCTCATCATACATCTAGATTATATTAGAATTCACCATCTCGTTGCCAGCATGCAATTATCACTAAAATATGAGGTACTGTATTATTTAGAGGGCAGTAATTGTAATCGTGTCTCCTTTTAGTATGGTTATTAATAAACTGCATTTATTATACTCTACATAACAGAGATTTAATGATGGAATTATACTGACCAGTTGTAGGATATTAATCTCTTAAAGGACTAGTAACACCAGAAACACATAGCATTTATTCCTACATAATACTAGTAAAATGTTATGTTTAAAGTTGATTTCCTGATTTGTATTCTTTTGTGTTTAGATTTTACTCTGATGGTTGCAGCCATCTTTTATCAACTAAACAAAAAGGGTTGCAACCACCAAAGACCAAAGGTAATCATAAAGCAATGTGAATTTAAGAATTAAACTTCAAAATATAACATTTTTGCAATTGCAGATTAGGAATATCTGACATGCCAATCCGTATTAAAATTCCCTAGTGTTACTTGTAATGGGAAATTTAAAGAGAGCAATACTTTTTATTAGAAATAACTAGTCTATTGGTTGTCGGTTGGTAATTAACTAAACCAGCATTCTGACTTATACTTCCTGGATACTGAAAGGGGAATTTATCAACGGGACAATTTAGCATTCACTGGTATAAGCAAGCTAGAATAATGAAAATCAACCTCTGATTGGTTGCTATAGGTTACTACACCTCTGTAAAGTTTGTCCCATTGATAAATTCCTGTCTAAACCTGATATTTAATTTTACTTTTGCTTTGACAATAATTATAGCACCTAATTCCAGTAAAATACAAATATTACAATGGCAGAGTGAGCCGGCAAACCCATCACCAAGGTGTGTAGACACTTGGCTTACGGTGTTTCATTAATTGTTAATCATACATACAAGTCAATGACTGCACTACTTAACATTCATAACCCAAACGTCCTCACTAATGTCTTTTACTTAACCCGAGCAACCTCACATGCGCACACACCTGATTTATGTGTATATTGTTCCTGTTTCAGATACATATTCATGTATTCATATTCATGAGTCCATCATTTTATTGCCTTGTGCATCAATCTATAAACCAGGCAATAAAAGGTCTGTTTGGTGGAATTGCATAAAACTTTCTACAGCTGCTACGCTTTACTTAACCGTTAAAAGCTTCTCAAATATTCTAACTATTGTAGAATAATGTTCTATTCTCCAATCGCCAATAGGAAATAGAGGCCCTGCAAATGTATCGCTCAGATGTGTGGGAGAGTGGAATGGACTCTTTGTCAGGAGGACTGCTGGAGACGGAAGTACTTTTAAAAGGAGAAATCTTTTTATGGGTTTTGATATTTTTTTTAATCGACTTTCTCCTGTTGTATTTTATGTAATTGCCTGAAAAAAAAAGTTCCATAATTTGAATAACCCAATCAAAATGGGTTAAACAGTAATTTTTCCCATTATCAATAGGTCCCTTTGACACGTCCCCTTTATAAGTGCCTTCACTATAGATTATTTCACATCTGTGTTTACTTGCTCACAGTTGAGCGGTGCCGTCTGCACAAATAATTGTTCTGGTTTATTGGCGTGATGGAGTTATGGAATGAAAAACATTGCATAAACCTTCAGCTGCTATACAATATGTAGGAATTCTTATTCCAATTAAGGATCTTTTACATTATCTTGTAACAGTTGTAAATTATATAATTAATTTTTTATAAGAATGTAGGAACATGAGCATGATGATTTCAGATAGGATGCAACAAAGATATTATTAATTGTGCTTTACATGCATTGTAGATTAAAGCAAAATTAAGGATCAAAAGGTGCAGAACAATTATACAAACCTACACAAAAGCAAACACTGTTCTGCAAAAATAAACAATAATGTTATTTCCTTTCAGTGTACAAAGATTTGTTTATATAGATTTGGACAATCCAGCCCAGTGCTGGATTTACAACTGAGGAGCTTATTGACTTAAAGCTAAGCCACACGCACTGACTGTCCAAACCACTTTGTGCAAATAATCACAGATTAAATTATGCAACAAAATGCTTTTTTCTGTTTGATAATTTCACACAAGATAAAATCACAAATATTAGGTTTGATTGAATCTTAGAAATATGTCCTAGTTGGAATTTATCCCTCTGACCTCCTGCTTACATCCCTGACTAAAAGAGAGGTGCTCTTCATTCTGATCCACCAATAAACACGGGTCTCTCGTGCCTACAGGGAAGTCCGGCACTGATAATGTTTATAGAAATGGTAACAGAAGGAGGTACACTCAACCAATGAAGTGTTGCCATAGCTACTTATCAGATCAACTTTGTGTGGTGTCCATAGGAACAGAATATCTCAAGCAAATAATAAAGAAGCTTCTGTAAGGAAAGGGGTCCCCTGTGATTAATACTCGCAGTCTGTTGTCACCCCCTGTGGTGTAAGCAAGCTTAATATTAATTGGAAACAATGTTTTGCTGTATGGTGCTCAGAATATTGTTTAGAAACTGGTAGAAGGAAAAAGACTCCTCTGCTCGACTGTATTGCCATTAGGGGAACATCCCCATTTATAAAGTCAGATTTTGGGGGGCATTAACCTCTCTTCATCAGGGGAGGTCACCAGATGAGAGGTTAATGACCCCCAAAACGTAATTTTATGCACTTCGCAATAAATGGGGATGTTCCCAGTCGAGCAGCGGAGTCTTTTTCCAACTGTGTATATTGGAGTTTGTTGGGACTCATCTGCTGGATATGCAAAAATAAGTAGCAGATTTAGAAGGACCAAAAAAGATTCCCACCTCACAGTGCTATTCCATGGAATCTGTATGCAACCAATTTTTCTCGAAGGGCAATGGCAAACGAAGCATATTGTTCATGGCCCTGAAAACAACATGCATAGAAATACAGAGAAAACGGAATTATTTCCCATTCCAGACTCAGTTTACCTCAAGTAGATCCGATATGTTTTGTTGCCAGATATTTTGCCGCTCTTGTTCATTTTCTATGTGTTTTTGACCTGCCAGTCTCAGTGCCTTTTCAATTAAAATTTAAATAATACAAATTCATGCCTGGGGTCATGAGAAGTCTTTTAAGATAGTCAGTTTTCAGGATGCCATGCAGAGGTCTTTTCTGAAGTGCAGATTTCTTTAGCCTTATTGCTTGACTGCAAGGACTCATCAATGGAATAATTTTCCTTATTTCATGTCGATTTCTTGTAAAAATAAACAGATGACATATATTCTTGTATAGCTTTCTAACTACGTCTTTCTTCTTATTAGTTGTTAATATAAATATTCAGTATTTCTTGTGATGTAAGTTATACAAAGTGCATTCAGCAGCTCTATGTGAATGTATTCCGCCACTGTACAAATCTCATCTGCAGAACAGCATTGCCTTTCAATCATCATAGTACAAAATTGTTTGTCTTTGTGACTAAGATCAAAGAGGACTTCATATTCCAGATCAGTATTAGCCACAGGAGTGTTATACTTTATATATTATATATATTACTTTATATTTATAATCCAAACCGATACCGTATCATCAAACGAACTGTGCAAATTGGTGATTGAATAAAAAATGGTTTAGTTCTATTCTGCACAGCAGATATTGGCACTGAAATGATATCCATGTGCCTAAAATTGGGCTCTTCTGAAGTTCACTGATTACTCCTTGGCATACAGAACATTTCATCTGAGATTAATTGCTTTTTTTTGCCAGATATTTGAAAGCATGTTGTTAAGACAGATGATTTTTATGGACCTCAGAAACAAAATTTAGATTCCTCCTCTATCTTTCTATTTTAAAACTGCTCATTTTTAGATCCGCTGTAAAGTTGAACAGAGCAGAAAAAGACTGGATGTGTATCTCTAAGCAAAATCATTGTAAAGTACTTTGTGGCATGACTTTGGGCCATATTTGCTAAAGTCGGAAACCTTATTATCGCTGTTTTCCGACATTATTTATTTATTGAACAATGTTTCAACACATTGTTATTAGCACTTATTACCCCTCTATCTGTCTATGTAATGTCTTCCTCCCATCTAGATTGTAAGCTCTATGGGGCAGGGACCTCCAACCTCTTGCGTCAACCACAACCCGGCACTTAAAGTGTTGTAACCTTGTGATATTATACTTGTATTGTGTAATGCACTTTTCCCATGACTGTATTCTATTTGTGTTGTTGAATTGTACAGCGCTGCGTAAATTTGTGGCTCTTTATAAATAAAATCATACATACATACACTTATTTGTAGCTTCTTGTTAGGCAGTGTACCCAATGGCAGGAAAACATGCCGATTGTCACAGAAGCCTTGCCTGGAACTATGCAGAGAATGTGCTGCCAAGCCAGTGGGTCCATAAGTAATAGTCTTGACAATATGGCTGAATACAAAAATGATGCATTTTCTCTTTATAAATACAAATTAGCCTATAAAGTATATGGTTTTCACGCTGTTAGGAAATGTAGACAAAATGCTTTATATCTTTTGGAATTCTTTCCACACAGCTGCTTACAGTTTTATATTTGAAGGTATTTATTTTATATATAATTCTTTTAACAATGTCTCTTCCTTGACCTTATCTTCGCTAGATAATACATGCCCTTATACATACATACATGCCGTTGCCCAGCAGCAGATTTATAATATAACAAGGAAAAGTATTAAGGGAAATCATACACTGAGGACCTTGATAATGAGTTTTCTTTGCAGTGTTGAGGTCTGAGGTCATGGTACTTGACCGTTCTAATGGTAATATGCAACCCTGACACCAGGCTTTTTCTGGGGTTTATAGAAAATGTAGGTCTAGAAATATACAATGCAACAAAATGTAGTGGAGAGTGGAATGAGACATGGGAATATTGGTTTTCCTCTCACATAAGAAGGTAATACATTAAGCAATGGTCTTCAACCTTTGTCTTTTCTGCTGTGGATAAACTACTGTACAACTCCCAGAATCCCAATGGCAGCCAATGGTTGTCATGGCATTATAGGAATACTACCAGCATTTAGTTGCACATACTCACAATTGTAATTTCTGTTTGTTTATAGGTTGTTGAATACACATGCATATCGATTGTCTATATCAAAAATATATATTTTTAAAGGTTTAATATTTCTCTCTGAATTCATATGTATAAAATACATATTTATTCTGAAATATCCATGTTTGTAACAACATTTTGTTTATAATTATTGGAAGCATTTCAGATACAAATGAAAAAAAAAAAACCTCTACTCAGTTGATAGCAAATAGACTGAAATGTGTAAATGAAATCCTTTCTAAGGGCGGTATTTAATAAAGTCGGAAAGACCGGTATAGGTCTTTCTGACTTTCCTGCGGTATCGATTTCCACATAATGGAAATCGGCATTTTTCAATTTCCATAATCTGGAAATCAGATATTTGTACCGAAAAAATCCGTAGTCATTATAATTTATAGCTACGGATTGGTACAAATACCCGATTTCCAGATTATGGAAATCAAGAAACACCAATTTCCATAATGTGGAAATCGGGACTGCAAATATTAAGCCCGAAAAGACTCCGGTCGAGTCTTTTCGGGCTTAATAAATACCGCCCTAAATCTCACCATTCACAGAAAGATTTTACCAACATTCAACTAATTTAACCAATTAGAGATCTTACCAAAAACTGGAATATCACAAACATTCTGTAAAATGAGTTTCTTAGAGATTCTGTGACTTTTTAAAAAAACGTAACTGTAAAGGGGTTATTCCGTAAATTCCGAATTTGCCCTTCCGAATTCACTGATAGCGAACTCCCATTATAAAGTTGCGACCGCGACAATTCTCCCATTATAAAATCGCGACCACGACAATTTTTTAGTCGCGGTCGCGATTTTATAATGGGAGTTCGCTATCGGTGAATTCGGAAGGGCAAATTCGCCATTTACGGAATAACCCCCTAAATCTTTGGTCTGGTGAAACAAGATAATTCCAGATGATATCTGGTACTTTTCTAACCCCTTGGGGCTAACAATCATCTAGTACTCTGGTTGAATTTTCACTTAATATTTGCACTGTGTATGGCCAGTTTAAAAGAGATTACAGTAGGAACATATAACTGTATCATCATTATAATGTGCATCTTATAGCTATGTACATTGACTTCAGTGTTTACATACATGTATTATGAACCCTGGTGATAATGCGAGTATAGTTTCTCTTTTTAATGTTTGGTTAAATGGTTATACATAAATATTTGTATATAATAATGTAGTTTAAAAAAATCTCTTTTCTTATTTGATATGGTGGAATCCATTAAAATAAATAGATAATTGCACAGGGTCAAGGTACCCATACAAGTCATGCTTTTGCCGTCATTAGTTTAAGAAGCCAGTTGCATTTGTTGTCATTGCTTTAAAGGGTATAAAAAGTCTGAATAAAACATTATTTATTTTTGACATATATATATATATATATATATATATA
>JAKJJM010124531.1:0-10397 GCA_021901965.1 Pipa carvalhoi
CCCCACCCCCCCCACCCCCCCACAAAAAAAAAAAAAAACAGGGTTTAAAGCACCAGTGGGAGATGGTTTAATGATAAACCCAAAGAAGCACAGATAAATTTATAGTGCAGAAACCGTGTCTGATTTACATCTCAGAAGCTTATAGGTCCAGAATGTTTGGAGCCTTAGGCCACACCCACTAATTGGCCTCATCCCTTTGTAAAATAAACACCGATTAAATAACACCATAAACTGAAGAGCTGTGCGACTTACAATTTCATGCAAAGTGAAATAACAAATGTCACAATCAACATTTGACATTTACAAATACTTATCAATTACAATTAATCCCCCCTGCCTGTACCTGACCTGGAGTAAGGTGCCCTTTTGACTGAGTCGCCGATAGGCATGTGCCTAACAGAATTTTGTAGATATTTAGCTGTTTTACTGCCTTAAAGAACTCCATTTTAAATCAGTTTGGTGTTGACGGAGTTGCAACTTGTTGCACTGGTAAAATAGGATCTCCTAGAATTTTCTTACTTTCAACAAGTTAAGTAAAAAAAAAAAAAAAAAAGTAAACTACTTTTATCCAAACAATACTTTGTAGCCATCCTAAGCATGGCCTTTAAATTGTCGCTGATGCACAATGCTTTATTCAGCCCCAATTAAATTTTCACTGCTTACTTTGTACTATACTGCATTAGTCGTAGAACAACCAACCGCTCATAACACATATGTTTTAGCAGTGTAACATTACAGTAAAATTGAGTTGATGAAAATTTATTTTTGTTATTATTCCCCGTTGCTTCATAGTGTGATGTGCATCCTTAGTATAAGCTCTCTGTCCATGTTCCTAAATAAAAAATAACACTAGGGTTGGTGGGTTTTTTATTTGACAGAGCAGGAAAAATGGTTATCTGTTTATTTGCTTAGTTAAATGTGAACAGAATGCTTCCGTTGGATTTGTGTGTGCACTGTGTAGGAAAAAGTTAAATGAGGCAGTCTTGTGTGAACAGTCACTGCGTAGTGTACTCCCCAGCTTGCTGTTGTGACCTTTGCCCTTTTGTATCCTGTGACACTCAGCCAGTCTTTGTCTTGCAGCCTATTCACAATGGTTTCGTTACCCCCACCACATATGCCACAGTCTTCCAAAAAAGGAGGAGATAAATTATTTTCAGCTGCAGGTCAGCCCAAAGAAAAGGTCTCTGGAGGTGTATGTGGCATGGGGAAGGTGGGGGAGGGTTTGCTGCTCATTCTCCTGGCAACAAATTGTCCAGGTTGGAATTAAAGCAGTTTATGAACAGCTAGTTGTTTATGGCCAATTAGGGGAGAGGAGGTTAAAAAAAAAAAAAAAAAAAAGCTTAGTGCCTGCTTCAAGCAGAATCCAGGGGCTGAGAGCTATAACAGTGTTTATGTATTTTAAATAATCTAATTAGTAAAATCCAGTAATGCTCCTGAACCACTAGGAAAAGGTGTATATGAGACATACATAATTTTTACAATGGTCTGTGACAGTGATGCCGTATCTGACCTGTGACGTGGTGCTATCCGGGCCCTCGAAACTTCTTCCGTCTGGAAACGTGTTTGAGAATGATTTTTGCGGTCAAGCGGCCCGTGACACACGTGTTGGAAATTTCTTTGGCCCTTCAGGCTGAAAAGGGTTTGGTATCGCTGGTCTGTGAGGTCTACCTAATCTCACTTCCAGTTGTACATAAAGCAGATACCAAGACATGAATGCCTCTGCTAATAAAGGCCTGTGGGACTTGTCTTATTATCTTTTTGTACAACCGGAAGTGAGATCAGGCAGGTGTTTTATCTGATTTGCCTATAGGTTATTACTGAGAGAAATTACAGCCATCTTTGGTGTCTGTCCCTTCTGTATAACCCCAGTGCTTTATAAACTAGTAAATGCTTGTATGAAATTTGATTGTATGTGAGCCTTGTTTCTGAAGGTACCTTGTCTGTAAGCGATAATATTTTCTTAGAACTCCTTTTGACATCCAGTAATCCTAATACCATGTGTGATCATCACCAGTGACATCACTTAGTATAAATTGGGAGGAAATTGCAGATATATATTTATTTCCAAGCAGGATTTTTTTTCAATTGGAATGAGCTATGTTAAACTACAAGTGAATTTAAGTAGTTTTGTTTTCTATTGTTGGTTAGGTATAAAAGATTTTAACTTAAGAGTGCTTTTCTTTTATATAGACAAGTACCCTTTAACCTATGTCTAGATGGTTACATTGCACAACCTAGGTATTCTCATTTTGCCATGTAGCCTTTGCATGACTTTCTCCTGTCATCTGCTTGTTCAGCTGCAGTTCCCACAAACTGATGGGATTTGTAGTCTAGCTGAACTTCCCGGATCTAAGTGGATATGGGTGAACAGGAAATGTGTTATCATTTTTGCTTTTTGTGTGCCTGCTGAGGATCCTGGTATTTGTAGTGATCAAGAACTTTATTTATTGTAGCACTGGTAAGAATTTCAGGCCTATAAAACAAAAAATAATCCTTGGGACCTTAGCAGAGCATTGTGTGTGTGGGTTTTAGCTTTTCTTCTGTGCTGAATAAACCTCTAATGAAAGGTGACTTCTGCTTGGTCATTTAAAATGTAATGGGGGTGAGGGGTGCTGGTGCACGTGAGCACTTTTAACCTTCCTCCATTCCAGACAATGGAAGTAAAATTTCTATGAATGTTCCCAGTTACGCTGATATATTTAGATAATGTGTTCCATCACATTGTTACCATGCAGCGTGCGTTTCAAAATACAGGAAGAGAAAGCACAATGACACAGTACTATATGTACCGCTCTGTTCCTTTGTTAAAACTTTAACCGCTTGCTGTGTGTGCTGTCCAAGCAATGCTTAATGTCCACTCCTGGCATCCACTGGGTTAAAAGTTCAGAATATTTAACTGTAAAGTACTGTGCTCCAAAGGAAAGTTTCTTAGAGAAGTTATGAATTCAGCTACTTGTTCCCTATGTACACCACAGCAGCACCAAGCCACAGCAGTTAATGTTTGGAAAGAAAAATAAGATTATGGGTTAGAATCATAGTGACAAATTCCAAACATTGCAGGGATTCCTCTATGTTTTTGTGTGATTTTAGAAGCTTAATTTTTTCATATTGAGAATGACCCTTTATAATAAAGAGGTTAACTTTAGCCCATGAAACCCAGCTTTGTCTGACCCTTTTAATTACTACCTGTAGTCCATCGGTCCTTGCAAGACAAGAAGTCCTAATGTTTCAGGGTTTTTAGTCTATAATCTACTGAATCATTCCTTCCCCTTGGCTGGGTAGAGCCAGCAATTTGCAGGCCGTTGAAAACCTTGTAGTTAACTGTCTGGAGAGTCGAGTCAGCACAGTGTACAATCCAGTCCCTAACGGATGTTGTGACGTCATTGATATCCATGGCACATTAGACGGAGCAGTGAACCCAGTTTGAGAGCTTCCTGTTGTCAGTGCTGATTTCCCAGACTTTCTTTTTTTATAGAGATGACAATACTTCAGTTAAAAAGAAAAAAAAAATAGTTTAGTTGCATTTACTCCATGTGATTTAACTTCTAGAAAGATTGGTTGAAATAAATGCCTGCATGTCCTTTTTATTTATTCTGCTTATCAGATGAATTTTATTGCTCCACCTTCTGTACTAACTTTAGAAAATGATATAAAGTTGCACTGAGACATACTTATTTTCACAAAATCGGTTCATATCAGGCGAGCCGTAATTCTCCCCAGTGTAAGCTTTATTGCTGATCAGACTTCAGAGGATCTACTTTAGACTAACAATAACCAGTAGGACAATGGATAAATATCCAATGTAAAATGTAAGACTGCAGGAAAAAAAACAGGAGAAAATACTCATGTCAGACAGATTTAAGACTGAGCTGAAAGGGTGACTTTCTACCTTCTGGGGCATGGTAAATGGACGAGCAAATTCTGCTAAGTTTAGCTTATCGCAGCTTTTGATGCTGCTTGCTCATCTGATTACACTCCTCGGGGGAATAAGGTTAAGGACATGCTGTTGGTAACTAGAGCATTTTCAGGGCTTTAGTTTAGCAGATGGGATGCTTGGCTGTATCCATACATCTGTCTGCCTGCTGTGGCAGCTGATTCTGTTGCTGCATATTGTGTTCTTTTGTTCTCCTTCACACAACTCAACTGGATACTTTTGTGAAGCCTGGCCAAACAGAATGCTTTGCAGTGTACCCAGCTATACTTGGAGTGGTTGTCTGTCCTTTATGATTTCTTTTTAGGCAACACATTGACTGTTCTGCCTGTTTTTGTACATTTTTTTTTTTTTTTTTTTGTTTTTACTTTTTAGTTGTTTAAAATTTTAATTATTTTAAAGGAATGTATTTATTTTTGTCTTCTTCAGGTACCACACTACCTAAAGCTGCATGGTCCAGTAGGATTAAGAAAATATGGAATGATGCAAGCAATTAGCTAAGGATTAACCATTTTGAGGACAAAAAGCCTCAGTGAGGTGAAGCACAATTTTTGCACTTGTGGCTCTAGAGAGTGGTGTGCAAAAAACAAAATGGCTGATCCCGGCATGATGAGTTTATTTGGAGAAGATGGAACCATTTTTAGTGAAGGATTAGAAGGTCTTGGAGAGTGTGGTTACCCAGAAAACCCTGTGAATTCCATGGCACAGCAAATGCCAATGGACCAAGGTTTTGGTGCACTGCAATCACCACTTCACCATAGTACTAGCGGTCAAAACCAGTCAAAGCTGACACACTTTGATCACTATAACCAATATGAGCAACAAAAGATTCACATGATGGACCAGCCTAACAGAATGATGGCCAACACTCCTGGGAATGGTATTGCTTCACCACATTCACAGTATCACAACACACCTGTTGCTCAAGTCCCCCATGGTGGTGGGCAAATGGGAGTTTACCCTGGTATGCAGAATGATCGACATGGGCCTTCTTTTGTAGACAGTGGCTCTATGTGGGGACCCAGAGCTGTGCAAGTGCCAGACCAGATAAGACCACCATACCAGCAGCAGTCACAACAGCAACCATCAGCACCTTCAGGTCCCCAAGGCCCCTCACACCCTCAGCATGTTCAACAGATGGGAAATTACATGGTGCGGGGAGATTTTTCAATGCAACAGCATGGTCCACTACAGTCTCAAAGGATGAATCAGTTTTCACAAGGTCAAGAAGGTCTTAATCAGGGAAATCCTTTCCTTGGTGCTGCAGGACCTGGTCACTTATCTCATGTGCCCCAGCAAAATCCTAATATGGGATCTTCATTGCGTCATACAGTTCAGCAGTTTCATCATCATCCCCCTACTACTCTCCATGGAGAATCCGTTACTCACAGTCCTAGATTTTCTCCTAATCCTTCTCAGCAGGGTGCAGTAAGGCCACAGTCCCTTAACTTTAATTCTCGTAACCAGACTGTACCTTCACCCACACTAAACAACTCAGGGCAGTATTCCCGGTATCCTTATAGTAACCTTAATCAGGGATTAGTTAATAATACAGGGATGAATCAGAATTTAGGCCTTACAAACAACACTCCAATGACTCCGTCTGTACCTAGATACCCAAATGCTGTGGGGTTTCCAACAAATAATAGTCAAGGACTGATGCACCAGCAACCTATTCATCCTAGTGGATCACTTAACCAAATGAACCCACAAACTATGCATCCTTCACAGCCTCAGGGAACCTATGCTTCACCCCCTCCCATGTCACCACTGAAAGCAATGAGTAATCCAGCAGGTACTCCACCTCCACAAGTTAGGCCCGGAAGTGCTGGGATACCTATGGATGTTGGAAGTTACCCAAATATGCCCCATCCACCTTCATCTCACCAGCCCCCTGGCAGCATGGGTATGGCGCAAAGAAACATGGGCCCTAGAAACATGCAGCAAAGCCAGGCCTTTATGGGTATGTCTTCAACGCCAAGGGAGATGGGTGGGCACATGAGACCAAATGGCTGTCCTGGAGTTGGTCATGCAGATCCACAGGCAATACAAGAAAGGATGATGTCTGGTCAGCAACATCCTGGTCATCAATCTTTTCAACAGCAAATGGCAAACTGTCAGCCTCATCCAGCTATGCACCATCAGTCTTCACCTCCGTCACATTCTCATCACCAACCATGGACTCCACTTCATCAATCACCTCAGAATACACCACAGAAAGTGCCTGTCCATCAGGTATGTACAATTAAATGTTCCTTGCTCATAAGAAGGGAATGCACTAAAGGATATACAAGTTTAGATTTTTTTTTTTTTTTTGCGTTATAGTTGTGGCTTTCACAGTAGGCAAGCATGTGAACTTCCTGCTTGGGTGTAGGTTATTGTTTTTTTCCTAGAGTATGCAGTGTATTATAAAACAGGAAACTGTATCAGTATTGTTAGTTATTAACCATTGTTTTTATTTGGAGCCATTTGATGCAGGTGAAAACAATCATTAGAAATCTGAGCTGCTTAATCCATTGGCTTCCCAAAAGGACTTTGGTGTTTGTTAACCTTAATGTTAGGTGCTGTGCATATGTGGTAGTTTAAACACCAAGGGAGCCACGTTGTGCAGTGCCAGTTTTGTAATCGGTTGTTTCTAGTTACTTTTATTGGCAGGGTTTACATAAACGAGTCTCTAATATGTTAATACACATGTTTAAATTGTTTCACAAAAAAGAGCTGTTGCTTTTCTAAAACTGAATGAAAATGCACCCCGGCTGTTGTTGGACTTGCAGTTTCCATCGACCTCTGACAAGTGCCTCTGTGTGTGCTGGGAATTGTGTTTCTTAAAATCGGAGTTAATTTATATATTTTTAAGCAGTCCCTTGTGGTTTTGAGTTTGACTGTGCGACTCATACTTTTTTTTCTTTCTTTTTTCCCTATACATTAACTCTGTGTATTATGTGCTTCAATACATTTATCGTATGCTTTGTATCGTTATACAAAATGATTCCCTTCGTCCCTGTGTCTTACAATTATACAGACTGGCAAAAAATGCTGCTGTTTTAAAAAAGAAAACCCAAACGCGAGTCGCTACACAGCCTCTTTAGTCTATGGATTTTGTGCACCACACAGTCGGTAGCCAATTATATTTTTATCCATTCTCACTAAAGTTATTGTGGGATATCATGGGACGTTGCCTCAGGAAATTCCAGTGATGTTTGCGCTGCTGGATTAAAAATGAGCAGTCAGGGTTTCAGGGCAAATTTTTTTAAATGTGCTCATTTTGAACCTGCCATTTTTAATTTACCTTGATTGCTGATACTGGCCTTATTTACAGTAATATTAAAAATTTCTTTAAGCCAGGCAAATATTGTCCAGGTACAGTAACCTGTAACAACCAATCGGATTATTTCCTATTATTGTTCCATCTGCAGCAGACAGTAAATGCTAAAATCTGGTTGGTTACTAGATCAAGGCAATAATGGCTTCCAATGACACATTAATGACCTAGTAAAGATTTTCTTTGTGCTTAGTTCTCACATGTAAAGGTGTGTCTTTATTGAAAGTTTCAGGAAATTCCGCAACAGTATGTGCTGATGAATTCAAAATTAGTCGCCTGTGTGTTTTTATTTACTTATTTTTTAATTTTCTCACACTTCACTTTTCAAACCTTTCTAGAATCCTTTTTGTGCTTTACTGGTGCAGTGAGTTTGCTAGATCTCTATAAACAGTTCATTACTTACTAGTAGTAGTTTCATCTGAGCATTCAAACAATAGAAATGTGTAAAAACCCAGAGCTTTGTATAATCAAAAAAGCCATATTAAAAAAAATCTTGCAGGATCTCTAATGTAGAATGAACAGTTGGGTGTGTGTGGCTTTAACCCCCTGAGGAAATAACTAGATTGCTACACTGAGATTTTTTTTTTCTCCTGTAGAAGGGAGCACAAAAGGCCTTTTTGTCCTTCGTATTAAACAAAAGATTTAACTTTTTCCTTCCATTTTTTCTTTTCTTTTAATCCATGTTGTGACTCTGCTTGAGTCAATGGAGAGCGAATAAACGGATATACACCTGTTTGCACTGGTAAAAGATCGGTTTTGCATAGATCCGCAAGGACATGACTTGGCTTTTGCGACTTTCTACAAAGTTTTGAATTTGTGCTGATGTGTAGGAGTTGTGATTCATTTCTCCCCATGTTACTGTATGTATGTTATAACCTCTACCCTTGTGTTGTGCTCCCACCTAGTGGAGTGCTGTTTAAACATTGACTGGGAAAATCCGCCTCGTCAGGTGACCTAGCTTATGTCCGCTAATAAAAACCAAAAGTAAGGATAGAATGTCCCTGTGTTCTAATAATATTTCATTCAGTAAGTTTGTATCAAGAGCCCCTGATGACCAGTCAAGCATGGGATATGTATAACCCTGAGAGTGAAGATACCCTGAGCCAGTTAGTGTGTACCAGCACACCTGTGTGGTATCAACTGAGGATTGTTGGTAAAGTAGTCACAGTGGGCGGGGACATGGAAATGCAGAGTTTGTTTTCCAAGAGTGCTAGAAATGCATTTTACTTTAGAGGACAAAATAATGTTTGTTTTTACAAGTTTTGCTTGTGCTGAGGCACCCGTCTTCATTTGCAAGGCTAGTTGTATCTGCTCTAGCTGATAGAGATGTATGGCTGGAAGTGGTGCGCTTTATTCTTCCATATTAGGTACCTAGTTTTGGTACCTTAAGGAAGAACCAACATAGTGCTGGAGGCAAAGGAATTGTAGCCTCTTAATTATGCACCTGTTAACCCTTTTGTCTCCCCTTCAATGTGTGTCCAATACTGCGTCCAATCACAAATATAGGAGCTTGTGACACTTTCTTGTTTTTAGCCAATAAGGATCGCTGAAAAACAGGTCATTTATCAATCTTATTTCCTTAACCCTTTAATAACCTGCAGCTCTACAACTATTGTTGAACAACTTCCAGTGATGTAGGAAGACTTGCTTTAATTTATTTAGAACACACTGAACTTCTGTTCAGAATGTAGACTTGTCCAGATTTTTTTTTTTTTTTTTACAAAGTCCTCCGTTATACATATATATATTTTACCTATGCAATGCTCCCTTCTGAGAACTGTGGTTTTGTTCGTATTCAGTCATGGTGATGTGGTTTACAAACATAAAGTATGAATCCCAGTCATTTTGTTACATGAAAATTGGTTTAAAAGTTTTGGATTTTTTATTCCTTTGCTTAGATGATGGTAATTGCATATATACCAGAATAAAGGTGAATTGCTCTGCTGTTGATGTTCTAAGGAACCACCTATGTGACTTTGTGCTTTGGTTCATGGTCATCATTAAAGTAAATAATATCCTAATCATAGCTTTAAACGGATCCTGATACCAAGCTACTTTTATCCATTATTCTACCAAATGTATGGAATGTTTATTGTACGTTTTGTTCCCTCTTGCTCATAGTTTAGGTGCACAATACTTTTTGTGCAAGGCCTTTTTCTTTTTTGTTAGTGTTACGCTGTGATGTTAACGCATTCTTAACAAAGAATCTTAGTTCTTTAATATTCTTTATTAAGAACTTGCCTCAAATATAGAAATTATTCTTAACTGAAGATGCCTACTGTTTATCTGTGGGTATATGGAGTCGAAGGCTGGAGCCAAGCTACGGAATTTAATCCTATTTTTTCACTGGAAGCAAATTACCATCAAGAGGCTAAAATAGTTTGGTAGGTTATTCTAATGATGAGGTCGCCACGTGGTACTACATCCCAGAAATGCCTATACTGGCATTTTTAGGAAGGTGAAGCTTCCTACCTGTGATTTACAAAGTAATCCAAATGTAGAAATGAGCTTGGTGTCCGTAGTCAAGCTGCATCTTGGCTGACCTCTTACCTTTCTGATCGCTCCTCCTTTGTCTCCCATGCTAATGACTCTTCCTCTCTTATCCCACTTAGTTCCTGTACACTCTTTCCCTAGGTGACGTCATCAGCTCATTTGGTCGTAAATACCACCAGTATGTGGATGACACCCAAATTTACATATCTGCTCCTGCGCTAACACCTGAAATCAGTACTAAAATCTGTTTCCTGGCTATCTCCTCTTGAATGGCCCGACACTGTCTCAAACTAAAGCTTGATAAAACTGAACTGATTTTCCATCCTAAACCTGGTCCTGCTCCCTCCTTTTCCATTTCAGTTGATGTGATCATTGTATGTATGTATGTATGTATGTATAATTGTATTTATAAAGCGCTACAAATTTACGCAGCCCTGTACAGATTAACAACACAAATACAATACAGACATGGGAAAAGTACAATAAACAATGCAAGTGTAGCATCGCAGGGATAGTTCACTTAAGTGCTAGGTTGTGGATGACCCATGAGGATGGAGGTCCCTGCCCCGTAGAGCTTACAGTCTAAATGGGAGGAAGACATTACATATACAGATAGGAGTGTAATAAGAGCTGTACCAATGTGCCGAAACA
>JAKJJM010124546.1:0-10458 GCA_021901965.1 Pipa carvalhoi
TTCTGTTTTATCAAAGACAAGGCATTAAAAGCTGGATGTTTATTTTTGTTTTCAAGCAAAGTCTGCATGTGTTTTCATTGAAACCCCCTTGTCCCGCTTACACCTTGTTCTACACTAACTGGCCCTTAAGGATGCAGTTTCTCCTCTTTACTTTAGTTCTTCTAAAGTACAATATTTTTCATTAAAAATATAAATAAAATAAGAAGCCAAAATTAAAAGTTCCCATTGTTACAGATATCACACCTTGGCCTTCTCAGAATGTGTGGTCATACAGGAAATAGAGTACCATTTACTTAACAACACTGTCTGTAGAATTCTACTTTCTACATTAAGTCATATCAGTATTTGAAACTTGAGCGCATGCTCATTTTAAAATTTGCATTCCTTTTTGCATCTTGTTTACTGGACTTCATAAAGTTATGTGAAAGTTTAACATTAGCCTCTAAGGCTTTGCCCTTGCTAGAAGGAACCATTTCCCATTTGTTGGACTTTAGATGTTACATGACAAAGCACGATGTGACATTTATCATTGATGACGGATCTTGCATTCATACACATTAATGATACTGTATTCAGCACAGAAGGATGAGCAGAGAAAGAATTAAGCGGTCTTTATAGACTTTGGACTTGCCTTTCTTCGTTTTATAAATATTTCAAGATTTTGCACTGTAATTGGGAACATAATGGACAATCTGCTTTAGACAATTCTAAGCTGATTTGGAGATCTTTTGTTTCTACCCATATCTGCTAACTTATTTGCAAACCATGTCACTTATCACTTCTTTAGGCCTAATACACTTACTGCAATTGTCTGCTAACAGCAGTCATGAGCTGTTTATAAATGTGCGTTATATCATATCTAACATGTCTTTGTCTTACAATCCATTTTGAGATTACAGAAAGAACTATGTAGACACAGACATCTGCTACTCCTATTTGCAATACATCCTTAAAATCTTGTAGCAGCCCACAAAACTGCTTCTGCATGACTTGTTCAGTGTGTTGCAAGCATTGTTATACGGATTCAAACATCTAGGCTAAATTTTAAGGTTATTATGCCTTTGGTGACTCCATTACAATGAAATGTGTTTACTCAGCAAAATCAAGATGAGTATTCTGTATGATACTTCCTTAACTTCAATTTTTCTGTAGTTATGACCCTTACGTGCCTTATTGCTATACTATACTAACTAAATACTTTCCATTCCAATGAAAATCTTATTTGCTAGAACACATATCTAATATAGAAATATATAAAAGTATAGCTAAGAAGCATCTTTATGAATGCGATCAAACAAATTCAAATATATCAAGATATCAAAAGGACTGTTTCTGCCTGGTCCTCCCCCTGGACCTGTTAACAGCCTTCAATACTGACACTGTGGCTGACCACATCATAGAACTTTAACCTCTGCTGTCAGCATCTATTCTGATCCTGATTTACATCATCTCATCTTATATCACTGTTGGGTTACCCCTAAGGAATCACTGTCTTCTTCCCATTTAGCAAGATTAGATTTTCCCTAAGTCACACCTCTATGCAGATGCTTCTCTAATCTCTCTACAACTCTGTCATTCCAAGTCACCAGATGCCCATCTGCTATAGCATCCTGAATGTGTTATCTCCAAAGCTAATCATTCTAAAAACATAACATTTTTTCCCTTTCTACAGCCATACACCGAATTTCATTCTTTGCCACAAACATTTTGACAACAGTATCATTAACTACATTCACACATGCAAGCTGTCAAATTTTCTTTCTAGTCTACATCTCCTACTAATAACAGAATACTTTTAGAATATTTAGAATCTTACTTAAACTTTTAATAGAGCCAGCAAGATTCTAATACAACACCATGATAAGTACTGATATAATAACAATTGTATATTTGGCATTCCCTGTACAATGCCAGAGTCAAAATTATTTTATGTATCATCTGACATTGGCTGGCTTTTTGGTTCCCTGGGCTTGGTTATATGTATTTTTTCACCTTCTACTGCCATACACATAACTAAAATATTATTTTTATTTTACAAACAACTCTACAAAGCACCATGTATATATGCAGCCTGTCAAATGGACATCTTGATTTTCAAATCCACATCTAATTCTTCCATTTGCATAAGACCTTTAGACCAACCAATTCTGCAAAAAGAGAATCTACAAATTTCCATCAATTCCACCATGACTACTGCAATACTCTCATAACTTGCTTTACACTTTATACAGTGTACCTTCTTCAGGCCCCCTAAACACCATATACAAAATACTTCACTTCATTAATCTTCAACTGCTCTCTTCACTGGTCTACATTTTTCATGGCATCAGCTATATCCCATAGTTCTCTTTGTCTCTGTTAATAACCTTTTACTTATATCTCAAGGTGGGGTTCTTTTATATCCTGTGGAATTATTCACTTTTCATAAGATTCTCACCTGTGGTTTCAGCATTCCGAACAAAGAAAAATGTATCAGTTTAGACCTCGCAGCCGAGGGCAGTTTTGCAGATGGGCAAAATAAGTGGTAGGCTTAAAGGGAAAGGGCTGCCTGAATCTAATTATAGTTAGCATTCCTAGGACTTAAAAGGGGGATATTTACTAAAGTCATTCGCCTGTTTTTATTCCTCCGTTGCATTTTGTTTTCTCCTAATTTATGTAAAATTGGAAAAAAAGTATTGATTTTTATCAATAAATATTGATGTGTTAATACTGCTCCAAATTACATTAGTGTCAATGGAGCCATTTGATGGATATTGCTGATATTTCCGCCAGGGAAATGTCAGTGCCCCATCTCCAAAGGGAATAATGGTTTTCACCGCCCTCAACCAGGGCGGACACTTATATTATTAAAAAAATATATAAAAAGGACTTGATAAATTTTGATATTGGCCAAAAAAGGCAAATGATCTTAGAAAATATCCCCCAACGTGTGAACTATTAGATTCTGAAATACCCTAAACTGCCTGAAGTCACTGTGCCACTGGTAGAATCTACTTGGCTCCTTACCCATAGCAGCTACCTCAAGTAGGGTTGGAAAGAAACAAAAACATTTTATGTTACCTGATCTGTCAGCTAACTCTTTCTTTTCTAACAATCTGCTATCAGGTATTAGGAGTTAAAACACTCCTAGGAGTGGGTTTATTAACAAACAGAAAATAAACTGACAGTTTTTCATTCCAGTGATTTCATAAATTAATGTGCATCACATAAAGTAGAAATAACTTATTTAGTCACAGGAAAAACATATCACCAGAAAACATTGCCAAGATGCAATATATATCTCACAGTTACTTGGCAGGGACCAGAAGACAGAAAACTGCGGTATTTAATTAACTAATGTTAGATCTATTATCAGAGTAGCTGTTGTAAATAATTTCAAATCACATTTATCAAAATAATTTGAAACCAACACCAAAAAATGAAAATGCGCAATGGATTTTAGCAAACGCATTTACTTCTCTTTGCTGTGCAGTTGTGCTTAGGTCATGAATATGTATTGTATAAAGTTCAATTAAAAACACTGGTTGGAATTTTGGGGGTCATAATAGTCAGTGTCTTTTTCCCTTAACATTTACCTTTCACACTTACCCCACTGGACAATACTGGACAATAGGTTGGAGGAAGGCAAGATAATCCTATCCCCTCTCCCAGCCTACATATTCATTTCAATATTCCCACTAACCTGATGGGAAAAAGGCGCAGATGAAAGGGGGGTAGAAATCAGTAACTTCTTCATGGTACTCACCCTGATCTATCCTAGCTAAGAGGTGGGGTCATGGAGGTCAGTCTTGACCAACAAAACCTTTACCTTTCGTCACCTCTCCACTGGACTAGGGAAGGGGAAGGAAATGTATGCCTCTGAACATCTTGCATAGTAATTTCAATACTCTTCCAACCTACAATAGTGGTAAAAGAAAGTGGTTTCTTCCCACCACACTTAATCACCCTGGTCACCAGACAAATCTTTTCATGAGCAACCATCCTAGTTGGACTACAACCCCAAAGCACAAACAGGGAGATTTAGTTATTGAAATGTAGGACATTCTACAGATGTGATTGCAATTCTCAATGAGAAAAAAAAATAAATCCAAAATATTGTATGTATTATGAAGGGACAAATTATATATCAACCAATAAACACTTAGCATATATGTTAGTCTAGTGCAGTGGTTCTCAACCTGGGGGTTGAATGAGGATTTGCCAGGGGTCGCCTAAGACCATTGGAAATATAGGGTTTGAGTGGGGTCGCCCTAGACCATGAGAAATATAGGGTTTGAGTGGGGTCGCCCAGAAATAATTAATGAATGGGGGTCACCAAATCATGGGGAATTGTACTAAAAGGTCATGGCAATAAAAAGGTTGAGAACCACTGGTCTAGTGCGTTATAAAACATTTAAGCTTTTGCCATGGTCTCCTAACTTGGCTGTAATAATACACACCCTTCTTTTAAGGCAAAAAAAAACTAATATCAATTCACTATTTTTCTACATTTTAATGCATTAACAAATTAACTATTTTTTTTTTTTTACGATATCCATATCTATCTAAACCAAGCAGAATCCTGACTTTTCAATAACAATACAATACAGCTCTTGTTAATAATATAGCTATTACTCCTTTGTATGTACAATCTATGCACATTGTGTTTGTAAACAATGTAAATAGGTAATGACTTATCCTGACAAAATGACAAATGCTTCAAGCTCCCTTATTACATAGGATTTGCCTTTCGAGAACATGATTATTTAATGCATCTGCCAGCTAACAGCATTCAGGTCAACTGCTGTTCAAAAGGAGCTTTGATGGCATGTGATCTATCTGAACATTTCAAAGCTTTCTGTAACAAAGTAGTTTTCTGGAATGTCAAGGAAAGTGTACAACTAGACAATGGATAGACAGCAGAAACCTTGATGCAGGCTCTTTGGGATTTCTTTTATTCCATTTGTGCAACATTCAAAATATGCAAACAAATGTGTCAAAGAGCCTGAGGAAGGGGTTCTATCTTTGCTTGAAGGTAGCACAAAAGGAATAAAATAGATCCAAAAGAGTCATGAAATCATGGTGTCTACTATCTATTAACTAAACAATATTATGGTGAAACCACAAGAAGTCTGACAGAGTCTGGATTTGGGTAAAACACTGGTTAGTTTGACCAAGTGGTGAAGAGGTAAGCTCTAGGATAAAGTATGCCCTCTACGGCTAAACATACTACAGACCAGTAAGACCAGCATGCCACTTGAAGTGGACAAGAGCAGGCCAATCATATATTAATAAAGGGCTGTCTAAACTTGTAACATAATAACATAGTGACATAGTTTATAAGGCTGAAAAATAAAACAAGTCCATCCAGTTCAGCCTATTTTCCTGCAATGTTGATCCAGAGGAAGGCAAAAAACCCACGAGGCAAGAGCCAATTATCCTCATATTATGGGAAAATTCCTTCCTGACTCAAATATGGCAATTAGAATAATTCCCTGGATCAAGATCTCACCTTCAGTTATCTAGTACCCATAACTTGTAATGTTCTTACACTGAAGGATCAGAATAAATCTCTGGATCAAGATACCACCTCCAGTTATCCAGTACCATAACTTGTAATGTTCTTACACTGAAGGATCAGAATAAATCTCTGGATCAAGATCCCATCTCCAGTTATCCAGTACCCATAACTTGTAATGTTCTTACACTGAAGGAAAGCATCCAAACCCCTTATAAACTTTTAAGGAATTAACAATGACAATTTCTTCAGGCAGAGAGTTCCATAGTCTCACTGTTCTTACAGTAAAGAACCCCTTTCTATGTTGATGCAGAAACCTTTTTCCTCTAAACATAGTGGATGCCTTGTCCAATTTTTTTTTTCCTGTATTCCAAATAAGTGCAAATAACATTTATTACTGCGTGACAGCTCCTGAGCTGTTTGGATATTGCTGATAGCACAAAACAGTTAAGAATATGAGAAAATATTGGGCAGCCTAATGTTAGCATCTCAGAAACAAGTCTTGCTTGCATGGATCATGGGGTTTTATAGTTGACTATTTACAGTAAGGCTGAGTGAATTATGACTAATATATAATTAGATACTGGCTAATTTTAGCTGTTTGGCACATCTCAGCGTTGTCTAAAATTAAACTACCATCATGTTTTAACAATCCTGTATGGATCATTAATACTTTTTCTTAATTACAGTTATATTTTACAAAATTTATACTGTAATATCTTCCTTTTAGAAATGGAAGATCTTGTACACGATAACACAATTATTCAAATGAGAAAATAAGTTCTTAAAATAATATTTCTTGGTGTCAATCAATTTTAGGAATAGCATGGCACGTTAGCCTATGTTATTCAAGGGATGTGTGACATAAACTGGCAATATCCTTATTTATATGGCACTACTTGGGGAACACTACATCAATACATTTATAATGCAGACAAAAGTGCACAAAAACAGTAAACTTGAAGCTGGATGGAGGTCCTGGTCCCAGAAAGCTTACAATCTAAACAGTAGGGTAACCTACATAGTCAAATAGAAAGGAGCATGCTTCAAGTTGCTAGGACATTGCTCTTTAAGTACCTATTGCCTACAAATATAAATGAGTGAAACAAAAAATCTAAATAAAATCAAGAGGTAAGGTTTGAGTTAAATTTGGAAAAAAAAAAAAAGGAAAATGTTTGTAGAATGGAATAGGGAAAAAAATTACATAGGTGTGGCACAGCAAGAGAGAGCTCTAAGGTGGGAAAAGACAGTGTTAGTTAGTAGTGTGTAAAGCAGGGACATAATTAGGGTGGGAGGCGCACTGTGTTAACGCCCTCCCTACATGGCACATCTATTACACAATGGCAATGTTGCACCTACTTTTCTCAGTGGCCAGTAGCTGCAGTTCTCTGTGTTGGAGAGTGGTCACTTCCTGTTTGTGACTGCAGCAGTGCTCTGTATGACTGCACAGAATGCATATCCCAAAGCATATCCCTGTCTGTGAGAACGGAGAGGACATCTTGGAACACCACTGTGTATATCACCTCCAAATCTATTATAGGCTATCAGAGCATGCTTTATCCTGGTCTTCATGCAAATTATCATAATATAATAAAACCCACACCCTTAATGTTCTAAAGTTTAGCTCCTAAAAAAGGAGAGTTGAAAACGGCGAGAATGCATATGCCAACAGAACAAGAGGAGAAAAAGCTCCCTGAAATACACTCGCCTTCTGTTGCAGTAATAACACACACCTTTAATGATATCACAAAGAAACTGCAAACATAATAAAAACATTTAAAACACCACAAGTGCTACACAGACAACACTTTACAACCTATGATCTATAAGACAATTAGAAAGTTGAGTGCTGTAGTATTATATGATAATTTATTTGGACTAACAGTTCATTGTATAAGACAAGCTTTCAAGAAATGTTCCCTCTTCATCTCTCAATACATAACTCAAAATATACAGAAGAACTATGCATCCATACCAGTGAGAGTATCGGGAACAACCTCGTTCATAGGGCGAGATTTAAGAAAGTCGGAAAAACCGCTATAGGTCTTCCAACATTCTCGCAGGAGGTGATCCTCCCGTGGGAATCTCGATTTCCAGATTCTGGAAATCAGTGTCTTTCGATTTCCATAATCTGGAAACTGGGTATTTCCACCGAAAAGTAGTCCTAACTTCTATGGCTATGAAAATTTTTGCGAGAATCTTGCCAAATTAAGCCCAAAAAGACTCGAATCCGACCATTCGAGTCTTTTCGGGCTTAATAAATTTCGCCCATAGACTATATAGAAGAAACAATGAACTGTTAGTTGAAATAATGTAGCATATAATATCACAGTACTCATCTTTCTAATTATTCAACTAGACTAATATGGCTTAAACCACTTTTGTGCTATAGGACAAACAAACATAATATGGAAAATAGCATTTCCCCAAGGAACATATCTCTATAGATGCTAAGGGGCCTATTCAACAGCCATAGCAAATTTGCATCACTTCATGTCGCTTCACTCCTACTGTACTAAAACAATACTGTATACCTGTGATTAACATAGGGCCTTATTGACTAAAGGCCAAATAGTTGCGTAAAGCTATGAAGTTGCATCTATACGCCACTCCCCCATGTTCACTTTTTGAGCACACTCTTCTGTGATGCGGCAAATACATGACCAATTTGAGCAACTGCGATTGTTGAGAACTTATGGAGCACTTCACATCACTTTTCATGTATGCACAGGTACTTCTACTATTGACTAAGTGGCAGTGTGTTTTGAAGGAGCGAATGAGACTAGATGTACTGCTCTGAATTCACCCATTTGTTTCGCCACATCAGAGTGGCAAATTGGGGGGCTGATGGCAGGGCTCCACATTCTACTTCTATCCTACTGATCACCGCTGTCCATTTCTTTAACAAGTCTATTCGCTCCTTAATCAATAATGAGAAGTGAAGTTGTGACTATTTTGGAGATGCCACTCGAATTGTAGTCAGGTGAATTTGAAGGTGAATTCACCCTTTAGTCATTAAGGCCGCTACTGTACTATTCCCAAATTACTAGTAAATACTATAGAAGAATGTTAACATCTTTCAACATAATAAACACACACATATCTATATCTACTGTATGTACATACACATCATTTCCACTATTTTACAATACACCAAGCCTGCTGATTTTACAGCACTAGTTACCATTAAATGTTTTCTTCAAATGGAATACTGCTGATGTTGCCATAGAGACACAGGGACTGATAAAAAGATTCTTGTTATATATATTGTACATTTCATTTATATATGTCTATCTATGTATAGATATCTATATATATCTATTTGAGTTAGGATAGAGTTAGGATACATTTTTGGAGATAACATTTTTCTATGCGGATAAAAGTGCAACTGCAAAACATATAGTATGTACAATGTGTTCATTCTTTGAGAGTGTGAATCTCACAACAGACTACAGTGCTTGTGTACAAAAGAACATCTGAGAACATTGTCTCTGTGCATAAATAATGGTCTATTGAACCAGAAGCCTATAGTAAATCTTGTTGCTCTCAGAAGAAAAGAATTTCCATTAGGTTGGAGAACATCAAAACTGGTCGAATATAGAAAATAAAACACTGTCTACTCTGAAAAATTCAGGTTTCCTACTGATAAGAATGTAATGGAAATATCATAGGAGGAATCATCTACCAGGCAGTGCGGTGGCTCAGTGGTTAACACTGCTGCCAGAAGGTATCCACACCTTATTACATTTACTCCACAACACATGAAGTCTATTATTTAGGTACAGGAAGGGCTATGTTGGCCACTTTGGGTGGCCATTTTGTGTACTGTAATTTAAAGATATATAATTCAGCAATCTGACATGGCGAAGTCAAACAGGTGAATTTGGAGCAGTACACCTAGTCGCATTTGCACCTTTGACACACTCCTCCACTTAGTCAATATTAGAAGTACCTGTGCACGAAAAGAGATGCGGAGCACCCTGTAAGATTGCTACTACTGTAGACACCTAACTTGGTCGCGTATTCCCCACTTCGCAGAGTTTATTCAATAAACATGGGGAAGTGGTGAATAGATGTGAATTCATAGCTCTAGTATACTATTCGGGCTTTTGAGAATGAGACACTAAATATTCTATTATTAAATAATTCTATCTAATTAAACCCAGCAATGCAATGCTGCATCTTTTTCTTGTAAGTTACTTTATTTAGTTTGGTGTTTAAAGAGGTAATGTTACGATATTAAAAGTAGACATTATGTGTACCCTAAAAGCATGTAGAATGTGGGATAAAACTAGCTTTTAGAAAAAAACACTTGTTTCAATTCTTTCTGAGGTAATGTGTTAAAGGAATTTTACTCAGGACACTATCACTCCCTTAACAGTAGGTTAAAGTATATGAATAAACATCATTTTAGGACTATGAAATATTCTAAAATTGTCTTGGGCTTTAATACAGTTGATTGATAGTTGTGCCGTGCATGGGTTCCTACAATCAATTTCACAATTATTGGCTATGTAACAAGCAGACAAAAGTTTGAATTCCAGGTTGGACAGAAGCAGAAAAAAATGGCAAAAAAACAGAAAATAAGGTTCAGCTATAAACTTTCTTATATTATTATCTGCATACTAAGGTTAAATTCCCAGTTAAATTTACCACTGCTTATTTTGGTGCATCCTTTCTAAGGTGCAATAGCTCTAATAGATAGCGCTCCTATCTCCTTTTTGCACTCCTTTTTCCTTGTCTCTGTAGGGACTGTTTTTTTTGTATCCTTTCTAAGGATCTGCTGTTTTTGTCTGCAAATTGAACAATAATAAAAATGAAAAGCCCCAAAAAAGTAACAAATTTACAACTCACAGCAAAATGTATACGGAAATGAATATATGAAACTGCACGGGCGAAATTTACAAAACTCGAGAAGATCGATTTCGACTTCAAATTATTTCATTGTAAAAAAAAAAAAA
>JAKJJM010124551.1:0-13802 GCA_021901965.1 Pipa carvalhoi
CAGGAAACGCCTGGTTGAGGTTATTGCTGCCATGGGAGGGTCAACCAGCTATTAATTCCAAGGGTTCACTTACTTTTTCCACTATCACTTTGAATGTTGAATGAATGTGTTCAATAAAGACCTGAAAGAAAATGCATTTTTTGTGTTATTATTTTGGGCACATTGTATTTGTCGATATGCTTGACTTGGATAAGGATCTGATCACATTTTATGTACAAGTTAATGCAGAAAAACATAAAATTTCAAGAGGTTCACATACTTTTTCTTGAAACTGTGTATATGTATGTATATATATATATATATATATATATATATATTAAAATATGATCTCAGAACTACATGTTTGCAACATAAAGTGACAGACGCCCATGCTTTCCTGTTTTAAAACATAATATTGGAACATGCTGATGCATCATCTTGCCCAACAGTCACTTCTCTTAACTTAGCTGATGGCAGAACTCCTACTGTTTGAGTGACTACCCAAGATACGGCTACTGATGCATTCGCTTCTTCTCTATGGGAATCCTCTGTTTAGTGAATACGGAGTAGAAAAGTCATGACTATTGGAGCGTAGCAACCCGAAGTGATGAGAATTCAATTCGACAGTCGAATTCTCACTTGACTGATGAATAAGCCCCCATATATGCCAGGTAATAATTTTCTGTGATTCAGTTACAAAAGAAGTAGTAACCTAAGGCTTCCGTTAACAAAATCCTCTGTCTACAACTAATTCTGTCTGGTGAATAAATACCTTTCAGAAACTTGGTAACGATGCAGGACAAAATGTTTTGTGAAATAGAAGAATAAACAACCACTAACTGATTCTTCAGTCTGCCGCTTTTACCCTCTTGTAGGAGACATGATATCATGGAAATTGTAGTACTTCTGAACAAGGGGTGTCAACCTCAAGCCTACAGGCCAAATCTGGCCACAGTATAATTATATTTGGCCTACAACAATATACCAAATGTCTACTAGAGCTGGCCCACCATTAGACAGCTCATGCACCGCTAATACTACAAATCTCAGAATGCTCTTCTGGTGCATTGGTGCATCAATCACGACCCACAAGCACCCTCTCCTCTGTTAACATTAACGACCTCATGCCACCAGTCACATCGGCCCCCCCTCCCTACAATGGTCAAACAAAAGGTGAAAAACAGAAGCTTTCTATAAAAGTGGGAAACAGAGTATCTGTTCACAATTGTAAATTACAGACCTGTTTGAAAAGGTCATCATTAGATCTGATGGGAAGGAAAACCTCAATTGTAGACATTTTTTTAAATAAATATCAAGGTTGGCCTATGACTTTGTCCAAGTTTTTTTCTGGCCCACTGTGTATTGGAGTTTGACATTCCTGAGCTATAGTGTATTATTACAACCTTAAACGAAAGTATTTCAATGATACATTAGCAACGGCAAGAACTAATTGGAGAAAAGACATGAGAAAAGCTGTTTTAGTAACAAGTGGCAAAATAGATTTGAAGGTGTAAATGTATTTTATTTTGATTTCCAGAACTGTAGTGGATAATGTATCCCATTCTGTGGTTTGAGGTTATTTAATGTCACATTGGAGTGCCATGCACAGAGCAAAATGTCTCCCTTATATTACAGAAAGGGGTATATTATCTCTCTCTCACAGCTGCAAATGGGTTAAATTATCTGTTATGTACAGTAATGTCAATACATACCAAATTGATATGTATGTTTTTATGAACTGAAAGTTTATTAGGAAAAACACTGTTCAAGTCTCCTACCAATTTGCCCATTGTTTGGGTGGTTTTCTAATCTTTGGTAATGCATCCATTTGTCCTTATAGAATAAATTATGTAGATGGTTTTACTGGCATTGAACCCTCCAGGTGTATTAAAAATTTAGTGTACATTCTTTACACATGCTGAGCATCAAACAAACAAAAAAAGAAAAGATTTGGGAGACTTCCATGTGTTATGAATGTTTTAAAATTGCATGTTTAGTATTTTATTTGAACTAATTTCTGTAGACTGTTTAGCATGAAAACCTGGAGTTTGCTCCAATCATAGATAATTTGACCCTCTGCATGATAAATAAAAAATAATTTGCAACATTATCTGTCTACTACAAGGTTTTAACCTGACAACAGGGTTTAATGTCAAACATTGGATCCATGTATTTTATCTAACTCAAACAGATAGCTACAGCTGATATTAGGCACATAAACCCTTTCACATTTCTATTCCTGCCTGGAACTGCTTGTTATAACATTTCTCCCAATGTAGCAGGGAGGAACAGCAGGACAAAGCTGGCATCACACCATTCTGATTTCCACTTGGCTGTGCACCAGTGATGTCATTATTGGCATCACCAGCGTACCACCCACTTTCAGCTGTGTGCCGGTGATGAAAGGGGCCAGCCATCAGGTAGAGGGAAGGGAGACAGGTGGGTCATCCTGTAAAGTGAGAATTTGACTGTTAAATTCTCAGACAGCGGATTCCCATTATAAAGTTGCTACCGCGACAATTCTCCCATTATAAAGTCGACAATTTTTAAAAGTTCCAGCTTTCACATTTCCTTTGTAAAGTTCGTGACTGCAACAGTAGCAGTCTATTGCGATTGTCTTTAGCTGGTGAATTCGGACCTTTACACAACAATTCAGACTTTACAGAATGACCCCTGGGACTTTGGTAGAGGGCCTGGGACCATGGGACAAGATCTGATAAAAGGGACTGTCCCACGGAATCTGGGACAGTTGGGGGCATGCTCTAGGAGTTGGATTTACTTTTAATTGCACCCTAAGTCAAACAGTTTGGTGATCTTTTGGATGAACAATGACGACAACTCTCCATTGGAGTCACTGATCATTACCACCAGTGTGACTCATTTAATGGCTATCGCCAGAAGAAGAAAATTACCAATTGGATTGGTATGGCAGTTATTTATATGCAGTATTTTTTTTTAATTGCATTATGTTGTGATTATCATTGTTAGTTGCAACCATCTTTTATAATTTGGGCATTCTGGGGCACTTTCACAACAGAAAACAAATAAAGAATGTATATGCTAAAATAACATTTTGAAAGGGCAATTTAAGAACAACTGCCTGACCAGTTCCATTAACACAAGCCTTAGGTAACTACTTCTTTCATTATTAAATCACAGAAAATTATTCCCTGCCATATATGATGTTTTAGATCATGTATAACTATAAATACCATGATCCTTGTCCAAGTAGACTCCAAAAGTGAGATGAAAATCAGAAATGCAGCTCACTTTTGCCTATTTTTTATTTACTTACTATTAAATTGTTTGCCTTAAACCTTGCCTAAACCCTTGCTTATTAATTCCCATGTTCTACGTATTTGCATGTACAGCATCCCCTCAAGCTCAAGGGCGTAGATTACTGAAAATGCTTTGTGTTTGTTTCCCAGCATTGAGGACACATAATAAAGCCTTCAAACACTTATATATTAAATGCATTGCAATGATATTGATTTTCATTTTACAAGCACATTTAATAAAGTGTAGTCTATGATATGAACTTTGTGTAACATCAGTGGGGAAAGCTCTTTCATTCAGGAGCATACGTACCATTAAGGTAGGGGAAGAAAGCTGCTACCAGGCTTATGATGGGAAAGGGCCCAGAGCTGGCCCTAAACTGTTGGAAAACAGTTAATTGTCCTGCACAATAACAGTGTTGGGGGCGCAGTGCAGATTTTGCTATGGGGTCCATACTGTTGTATATATGCCATTGCCTGCATTCATGAAGGTTTAGTGTCCTACAGTTAATAGATATGACCTTACAGGAAGAAAGGGTCACTGGTCACTGAGAGAAGAATATATTTCACATACTTGGTAATATGTACCTTACATATATTGGAATCTTGTTATGTTTAACAAAGCAATGGGAATTCACATTTGGAAGAAAGGTTTTCATGTGTCTTTTAGGCCAGGTTCACACTGGCTGTTTTGTAGCTGAGCTGCTGCATACTTCTCAACTTTCGAGGGGAGACAGCAGGAGAACATAGCCCCCTATAGCAATAATGTCACCAGCACACCACCTACTAGTTTCTTATTTACTGTGTGCCGTTACATGTTAGTGATGTCAATGGCACACCGTCCACTTCCCCCTGATTGTGCATCATTGTCATCTTAGTCAATGCCAGCCATCAGGGAGTGGGCATGGGGAACTGGGTCCCAAAAAATTCTCCATGACCACATAATATGAAATAGAGGTGTATGATATCTAATGTGGTCATATAATTTAATTTCATTATTAATTACAATTCTGTGCAATCATGTGATTAAAATTACAAGATATTATCAAGGGAGTGTAAATCTCCACAGACGACGTCTCGGGTAGGTGATGTACACAGATGCCGTTGCGGTGTTGCTTTGATTCCGGACTATGCCTTCTTGCCGCCAGCCTTGATGTCTGCCTGTTTTCTGACCATTCTTCCAGCCTCCAGTGTTTTTCCTGACCATCCGTGGACAGCAACCCCGGGGGCCGCGACCTGGGTATAGCACCGCAGGAAAGATCGGGGTGAAGATCGGGTATACCTTAGACTCTGTGCCTCAGGGCCTGCTAGCACCAAGTCCACCATGGTACTGGTTCCTGGTTGCTTCCTCCTTCTCTTCCCTCTCGGTCACTATCCAGATCCTGATACATGCCTTTTACTTTTATTTAATTTTTTTTGCATAATATAGAAGCTTGTAATAAATTACCAAATTAACAATTAAGACTGATCATCCCTTCAGCGCTGCCTTATTTCTTCCCACATTATACATATATCTGAATCACACAAAAGATAGTGTGGGAGAGTGTAGTAATCCCTGACAGCACTGCAGGAGGATTGGCTGTGAGAATCGGGCATAGTGTATTATAGGCTTTTCTAATACAGAAACTAAACAAAAATAATAATAGCCATTTAGGAAAAGTTTTAGGTAAGATTCTGCATCTAATAATACCTGTTGTCTGAAGGTGGAAATTCCCTTTAATCTGTAGTTTATATTAGGTTATACTTCTTTTAAAAAGTGTTCTTCTACTACTTGTCTTTGTTAATAGAATATTTATACTAGTGTTGGCTACTGGTTGCATAGTTACAGTTTCTGTAAGGGGTTTGTGAGTTTCCATGTATTTATCTTTGTCTAAGGATGTGCTCTCCTGATGTATTAGACTTTTTTTTTTAACAATATTTTAAGTTAATAATCATAAAATAAATGAATGTTCTTTGAAATAAAATCTACTTACATTTTACAGGTGAAATTTCTAATTTGTCATTTACGTATTTAGTGGGTTAGTTGTAAATTCCATTCCCTGCTTTCTTGCTATTCCTAGTCACCCTAAGCCTGCTTAAAGCTTCCCCCCACACAACAGCTGTCTGACAGCATCCTGTGACTACAGTTCCCTCCCACACACTGAGCACTTTCGAGATGCAAACAAGCGATTTCATCCACAGAACATGCATTTGGATAGACCATTCAAATTTGTTTGAGATCTTTATTATAGAATAGACATACCAGACTTGTGGTCCTGCTGTTTTCAGCAACTTCTTGGGAGTATGAATTCATCAACTGAGCCAACATAGTCACAAAGTAACATCATCAAGAAAATGCATATTTTACTTCTGCCTTACAACTATGTATACACTTTAGTAGAAAAGCACTGAAATGAATAACTTGCATTCTAAAATGTTATAGAAATATATGTGGTTGCCTAGGGTATGATTTGCCTGCTTCTTCTTCTGCTGTAGCCTAACTTAGACTGCAGTGCCCTAAACAAATTATTGTTTTCATCAGTGCAGCCTGGTGAACTCATCAACACAACGCTTTATATAAATCATCTGTGCAGTAGGAGGAACTGGTATATTTAAAAGTCAATTTTATGAAAAGAACATTGTCTTTGATAGCAACAAATACTACAGTGAAGGATGTAGATAGGACAGGAATAAAATAGGATTATTTAAAAATGGAAGATTTGGAAATCATATTTCTCCATTAGAGTGGTAGTGTCCCTGAACCATATAATTTATAGATGAGCTTTTTAGATCATACCTTCATTAAATAAATTGTTCAGTGTTACAAGGATTTCCAAAAGGAGCCTTTACCTATACAGGCCAGTGGCTTAATCGTTAAAACTGCCCCTTCTCCTTAGCCACATCCGTAGCTGATTATATGAGTGATATGTTAATAAATTATCATATCATAATGATTTATTTATAAATCAAAACAATTTATAGAGCACTTTGCACTGGTTTTACAATGAACAAGAAATACACAACACATTTGCCAGTAAGGATTATAGAATGGAAAAGAAGAGTAAAAGAACAGTGTAAAATACTTTTCCTTAAGAAACAATTTGGGTCTTTCCATGCTATTTTAACTGAAACCAGATTGCATTACCTACTCCTATTTTGAAGAGGTGAGTCTAAAGGGAAGCAAGTGAAGGTCAAAAATGACACAGGAGGGAATTCCAGAGTAGGGAGAAGCAAGAGAGAAGATTTGCAGCAGTCAGAGGATAGTAAGAGAGAAGAGATGAAAGTCAAAAGCAGTGTGGTGTGAAAGAAAGGTATTGTACATTCGTCTAACTCAGTGATGGCTAACCTTTTGAGCTCCACGTGTCAAAATTCTGTCGCAATCGCGAGTTTATGATAGAAATATTGTCACCGTTTTACAGAAGAACATTGGTGCAGTCTTGCTATGAGAAAAATAGTCGCAGTTTTATTATGTGGAAACTTGTCACAGTTGCAGATTTATAATTGGGAAATTGTCACGGTTTTGTTATGGAGAAAATTGTAGTAGTTTTTGTTATGGGAAATTTGTCGCAGATTTACTAAGGGACTACATGAGAATGTGACATGAATGCCACCTTGGCACATGTCAGCAAAAAACGTCTCGGCATGTCACCTCTGACACACATGTCATAAGTTAGCCATCACTGGTCTAACTCAAAGCAGCAGATTACAGTAGTCCAAGCAGTATACATTCATTTAGAGAATACACTTTGATTGGTTGTTTTTTGAAAAATGAGTGAATGTTTTGATATCCTCAAATGCAATAAGATGGAGTTGTTGACTAGGATTAAAATGATAGGGACTGGATAAATGTGATTAATATAATTGTGAGCTTGAATAATGTTATTAATTAGATACCAGGGAGGAAATAGCAGAAGGAAGTGACAGTGCTGCAAAGGGCAGGTGCAGGAAGGTAAATTCAGGTCTCATTTACATAAAGATGATATTGCAAGCATTGTTTACATTGTAGAGTAAGCCAGGATTGTATGATAGAGTCTTGTCTCTGCACAATACGTGAACAGTGAGAAATTGTGCTTCTTCCCCTGAAAAATATGATTTGTTAGGTGAGAGTAGTGTCCCTAAGGATAATGCTATGTAGGCTGTGAATGCAGAGTGATTGGTTAGCTCAGAGGTCGGCAATGTGCGGCTCAGGGCGCCCCGCCCATGACCGCCAACGCTCCTTCTGATTGGACGTCGGCAGGTCATGGGATCAGTTGCCTGAGTTCTTCCCCC
The DNA here is from genome assembly GCA_021901965.1 of Pipa carvalhoi. Taxonomy (NCBI): domain Eukaryota; kingdom Metazoa; phylum Chordata; class Amphibia; order Anura; family Pipidae; genus Pipa; species Pipa carvalhoi. The sequence goes on from JAKJJM010124551.1 coordinate 7,503, forward strand.
TTTGCGCTCCTCCACAAAGTTTCCCAATCACTGGGTTAGCTTTATGAAAGTCTGCAGGAAGATTATTGCTAAAGTATAACATTATAATAGTGACTTGCAGATCTGGCTACACATAGGTCTTTGGCTACTTTTGTGAGAAGGGCCTAGTAGTAGAGAATGTTTGGCATAGGAGTCAGTAAGAGAGAGCCCAAATATAGCGTTAGGACAAAGAGTTGGTATAAAGGCCATATGTTGCCCCCAACTTTTCAGGGGTCAGCTGGTAGGAGGATGCGATTTTTCAGGCAGCAATAGCAATGGAAGGTTGTGCCCGGGCATTCTGTGACCCAGGCAGCCATCCACTCTGCAGCTGTGATTGTGAGTCCCTCAAGCAGTTTAGATCAGTGGTTCTCAACCTGTGGGTCGGGACCCCATTGGGGGTCGAATGACTATTTGCCAGGGGTTGCCCAAGGCCATCGGAAATATAGTGTTTGAATGGGGTCGCCCAATAATAAATAATGAACGGGGGTCACCAAATCACAGGGAATTGTACTAAAGGGTCACGGCAATAAAAAGGTTGAGAACCACTGGTTTAGATGAAAGAAAGGAGATAATTTAGCTGGTGCTTTGAAACCTGGGGGATGTCATGAATGTACTTTTGATGATATTTGGCAGTATGCATCTCTATAATTGTTTATGCACTGCAGATGCCATCAAACTTACTTTGGCTGAAAATGGTGGATGTTTTAAATCTCTGTTTAGGAGATCTAGAAAGAAGTGTTATGCCTTTGTGAGATTTAGGGAGCAATTTATAAAGGTCATATTGATTGATCTTTATTTAATGAACACATTAGCAAGACCGTTGGTCTTGTTCAGGTGTAACAATAAGGGGTGCAGCAACAATAGCTGCACTGTAGCCTGATACCTTAATGAAATCCCAATGGGCACAAATAATTGTATCTTACAGCCATGAACAAACAACAATTGCATGATTGCAGGCTAGCTAATAACCCCACACACTGGGACTAAATTATATCACAAAACAAGAGTAAGAAAATAATGATAAATGGGGCAGGGTGTTAGGATAGGAAGGCTAAGGCTGGGGGTACACTAGGTGATTTTCAGCTAGGCAGGAAAAAGAGTCTTCATTGTTTCTTGTTGGATAATCCACACAGGCTATTGTGTTTTGCACCATAGACAATAATGATCCTAATTAAAAACGCTCAGCTAAAATCAGGTAGTTTGACCTCAGTCTAAGGGGCCCCAGTCCCAAATTTTCTCCTACTTATGCCACTGTGTCTTAATTATTATACAAATGTATGATTCTGAGAATGTGTAAAATAAAAGGTAAGGTTTTAAACATTGCAATGCCAATATTAGCTGTGTAACATCTAACCAGAAAAGGCACATGCAGCCAAGCAGAATGAGCAGATACTTTTTTTCTCTGCAGGACTTCCCGAAGAATGCTTGGTGCCCTCCAGCTTTGGAAGTTAGCTGTAAATCCCGCTGCTGTGTGTATTTGGAAGCAGCACTGCGATGCAATTGGCTTAATCATTACTATTATGTGGCATTGCATGAAGTGCATTCAGTCTTGCCATTTGTCATGAAATAAATAGCAGCATGATTTCAAACATGCTTTCTCCTTTCAACACTAAAAGGGAAGAAAACCTTTCAAATGCATAAGTGGTACATTTATTTGCTCTCCGTGTTAGGAATTGCAAGTCATTCTGAACAGCTTAAACTATACTAAAAAGATATGGCTGTACAAACCCATCGTTCATTTATTAGAGCATTGTATTTTCATTTATTTTTCTATTTAAAGTGCAGAGGGTCATATAATATTTGAAACTTAAACTGTTCAATTTTTTAACCCTAGAAAAGGAGAAACATAAAACGTACATAGGTGCAGAGGATTAAGACTCTATGGTACGAATATGACTTGGAGATAGAGATCTTTGGGCAAGAAAAATACAATGTGACATAAAGATTTGTATGTGTTGTGTAGTATTTCCTGTGTCTGCCACCTGCTGGTTGGCTATAGTATTCACATTAATAGCAGAGTTACACTAAAGTAGTGAATTATGGATTCATATAATAAATGGATGTTTCGGAATATCCGGATATAAGTTCCGTCATAAAGGAGTCTACAAGTAAAATGCTGCAGTGTGCATTTATTATAGTAATTGTGGGTGTATTGCATATATGTGGCCAAACACCTGAAATTAAGAAACGTCAACACAATACCAGTAAAGGCTAGTATGCCACCAGCCTTAGCCAATGGGAAGTTAGTGCTCCCAACATTTAAATATGGTAATTTTAGTCTTTCAGAAGTTTATTAACAAGAAATGTTAAAAAAAAAAAAACAACAAAAATAAGCTTCAGCAAAAAAATTAAGTTAATGGGCAATATTCTATAAGCTGCCAATTTTTGTGCATGGGGTAAGGAAGCAGTTTAAGGGAGAACTAAAGCTCCAAAAACAAAAAAGCTATCTTAAAAAAGTACCTTATTGGAAGCTCAATCGATGCAGCCACAGCTTCAGCTGTTCTGTAATTTCACTGCACGGAGGCAGACTTCAGAGCACTTAGACAGACCCAGAAACCAGTGTGAAGCTCCTCCCACACAGTATTATCGGTGGGGCAAAAGAAGCATTTACATCATCACACTCATTGCTCCCCCAATAAGAGAGCTCCTCTCATCGGGGTACAATGAGCATGATGATGTAAACCCTAATGTGCATAAGGGCCTAGAGCTTCACGCTGGCTCCTGTGACAGCCTAAGCGCTCTGAAGTCTGCTTTGGGGCAGTGAAAATACAACATAGCTGAAACCGTGGCTGCATCAATTGAGCTTCCAATAAAGTACTCTTTTAAGACAGCTTTTTTGTTTTTGGAGCTTCAGTTCTTCTTTAGAGCGAAATTTACTAAAATGGGAAAGTATTTTTTTTTTTTCTGCCTGAAAAACAGGTGAAGAGGTTGAAAACATACTTTTCAACCTTTCCGTCTGTTTTTTTGCCCAGTTTTCGTATGAAAAAATACTTTTCGATTTTAATGAATTTAGTGCTTAGTGTACAGCTGGGACAGCTCTCAACTGCTAAATCAAAATCTGTCCACAAACCCCTATTATGAAAAAAAATAATCTAAAAATTAGCATTGAAGGGAAACATAAGGTATAGATTTGCTGGCATCCTAAGTTTTAGCCAGTCTGTCATGCTTTATTGCGTATGAAAAGTTTGAATAAAACATTATTTATATTTGACATGTATACATATAGAAAGCCAACTTAAACATAAAAATCTAAAAATTATTTTGGGATCAATAATACTTGCCTCTTGTTTAAACAGCCTTGTTTACCCAGCCATTCTGTGTACAGGCTCTTCCTGTATAATGCCAATAAGCCCCGCCAACCAAATGACATCATAGAACTATTCAGAGAGCATGTTCTTGTGTAGAATCCCTTTCCCTTCTCCTTATATAAAAAGCTTGTTCCTATCCCTGAGCATGCTCAGATGAAAGCTGTTTGACCTCTGCAGTCGGCTGTGGATAGAGGAAGTCAGGAAAAGTAGGGGGCATGACAACACACAGCAGGGAAATCATTCAGAGGAAGAAAGCAGTTACAGGGTGATATTGAGCCCTGAAGAGGTGAGTCAGGAGTTAATCGCTATATTGCTTGGCAATATGTAAACGGGGCTTTCTTTAGAGACAGGGTTTACATACCCTTTAAATTAGCCATAATATATTGCTTTACATTTCAGCTGAATTCTCTGTTCATCTACTCTGTAATCACTTTAAGGTCTAGGCTGTCAAGTCCTTAGATCCGCTGCTAGGACCCAGGAACATGTCTTTACTGCACATATACAGCTGCTTATTGTATAAGTAGAATATATATTTAATACTGGTGCCATAGGAACATTTGCTTTGTTCCATGAGAGATTATTTCAATTCTCCATTATTATTAATCAGTTTGTGCCACACACTGATTATTGTACAGCCAGAATATGTGTAATTCAAAAGGAAACACATTTTCAAATGGCTCATTATTTTTATTAGGAGTGAATGCATGGCTTGTCCTGCAATCATAAAAACAGAATATACAGTTAAAAGTAAACATAACCATGGCAAACATTATTTGAGGTTTTCTGTAATGAATTAAAAAATCTGATTGTATGTGTATGTTCTGCATACAGACACTTATCGATCAGTCTTTTATCGATCTGGTTACACTAAAATTTTTCACTCTGGATGATCAGTTTTAATAGCTGACATAAAAAAACTTATTTATGATCAATCAGTTCTCTTCCTCCCACTGGCAGGTTTCTGGCCAATTCAGCTAAAAAGTGGACTGAATTATTGTAATTAAAGAAATGTTATACACATGCACAAGTTTAGTAATACAGTCACGGTGGGGGGTGGAATAAAAGGAACACTTCTAGACTAGTAATTTGTCAGATGTATTTTTCTAATTTCTTAAGCTCTTCGCCTAAGCTGTATAATAGTTATAAAAGTACTGCTTAGTAACTTAGAGAAACCTAAAAAATGCATCCCCAAAATAAGTTGTTTTTTGCATGGGTCTTAAGCAAACTGAAAAAACCTCTGGTAGTAGACAAGAAATTATACAAATTTAAAAGTCCATAAGTACATAAAGGACAACTAAAATCAAAAAGCAAAATCCTTTATTATGAAACTTCCCTGGCACTAGATGGGAAGTGTTCACTTTAATGGGCAATCGAGAATCTTACCTTCAAGAACGATGGCATTTTCATAGCTATCGCTATAGTTATGAAGCTGCGCTCTGGCTTCTCCTCCTGACCATCATCGGTGGTGAATAGCGGCGTCAACATCATCGCGCCTACTGCAGACATGCGCAGAGATGTTTTCACCGCTCAGTTCACCCAATGCTGAGCGGTGAAATCATCACTGCGCATGTCTGCAGTAGTTGCGATGACGTTGACGCCGCACCACTCCACCGATGGTGGACAGGAAGGTAAGCCAGAGCACAGCTTCATAGCTATAGCGATAGCTATCAAAATGCCATCGTTCTTGAAGGTAAGCTTCTCGATTGCCCATTAAAGTGAACACTTGCCATCTAGTGCCAGGGAAGTTTTATAATAGAGGATTTTGTTTTTTGAATTTATTTATCCTTTAAGGGTGCAGTAATGCCAGTAAATGAAACACTAGGGTTGGACTGGCTCACCAGAGGATCTTCCAGTGGGCCCCAGTAGTGGTGGGTGCAGGCATGAACCCAGAAGGCATGGTTGGACTTGCCCTACTGAATAATAGGCTGCAAAGTACTTTCCCATGTATGTATTATAATTGTATTTTTGAATTGTATAGTGGCACTTCATAAATAAAATTCTAAAAACCAAACCAAAAAAAAATCTGGTAAAAAGCACGTGGCGCCCCCAGCAATAATAAACAAATAAATGTCACTATACTTCAGTCCAAAATGAGTCCCAAAATACACATCTGCGCTCAAACCAGCGTTAAAGGCAATCTGTCCTGTTGCCTAAATGAATTGCAAGGTCCAGAAGTGTGTAGAAGAAAAATCTGGTAGTGCAAAAAAGATAAAGAAATAAAACAGCACCTAGTGTAGTATTCCAAAATTTAAGGAAACACAAATATATGTGCAAATAAGTGCCACAATGTGTCAAATCATAAGAAACACATATGAGTAAATGTAATAAAATGTAAGTATATAGTGCAGAACAATAATTCACAAAAAAAGGTGATGTGATTAAAGTGTCCACAGTGAACAATTACAACTGAGGAACCACTAATATGTGTCAAAAAAACACAAAATATCACAATATTTGGTGGTAAGGATGATATAAATGCAATCGTGCTAAGCTGTATTAAAACACACAAAGTGTCCAGTGATGAAAAACACGATCGGTGCACAAACGTGATCGCCCCCCTCAGGGGAGAGAACTCACCAGATGAGTTCAACGTATAAATGAGGTAATCCCTCTTGTATGGTGCATCCACTAATGGGTCCTTCTATCAAGGCGACTCAAAAATAGAAATAAACCATAGTGCAATCTCGTTAAATTAAACAAGCAATCTTTTTAATTGTATAGAAGGTACTCACAAACGATCAGAAAGAAAACAGCATAATAGGAAATATCTTTGTCCAATGAAAGTCCCACAGGTACGGTATTTGTAGCAGGCTTCTTACACAGCTCTCTCTCTGCTGTGTCAGACACCAAAAGAAAACTTTTGGTGTTTTGGGAGTTTTCTTTTGGTGTCTGACACAGCAGAGAGAGAGCTGTGTAAGAAGCCTGCTACAGAAGATTGGCTCTTAAGGCATTTTCACTAGTTCAGAAGAACATT
>JAKJJM010124567.1:0-10401 GCA_021901965.1 Pipa carvalhoi
GTGCTCTGTACTTAATTATCCAGCTTCAGATGAAACAACTACTGGGATAAATGGCTTCACACTAAGGTATAGTACAACATATGTAAAGATGTAATTTGACTATAATTCTCCTTTAAGAAACATGGATTCTGCTAAAAAGTTCTAAAATGTACTTGGCACAGATTTAATTTCCAAAATAAAGTTGTTGAACCTGTCTTGGTAACATGACCGTGAACTGGCTTTCAGGGATTCTTGAATAGCAAACTGAATTTCACACTCATTGAGCTGATCTTCTTCAGTATCTTCCATTGTCTGATTTTCAGGAATCAATCTGATCTTTAAAAAATAAACAGAATGTCCAAATTCTTAAACTGCAATAACATAACATTTAGATGTACTGTACATTGGTAATAATTCGCAGTTGTCAAAAACTTGTTTTATCACCTACTGTACTATTTTTGTAGATAGTATTAGAATATTCTACAGTAGTGTGAAATACAGCATTATATTTTTTTATGACAAGGTATTTTTTTACAAAATATTACTTATTTAATATGACGTTTTAGTTAATGTGATGAAGTGTTTTTTTTTGTATTGTATTTATATAGCGCTGATATATTATGCAGCACTTTACAGAGATTCATCATTCACTTCAGTCCCTGCTCCATGGAGCTTACAATCTAGTTTCCCTATTCAGTCACACACAGATGTATGTTTTTGGAAGGAAACCCACGCAGGTGCAGGGAGAACATACAAACTCCATGTAAATGAAGTCCAGGGTGGAATTGAACCCAGAACCTCAGTGCTACAAGGCAGCAGTTTCTGTGAAAGACTTCTAAACTTTTGAAGCACTTAAACTAAGGACAAGCTTATACTTGGTGCTTTTGGTTTTATTGTAGTCCTTGTTGCTGCTGAATCAATGTATTACCTAGATCAATATACTGGCTAAATCTAATTGTGAATTAGGATGTAAAGTAGTTTTTTGTGTATGCCCTAGGCTGCGTTTCTTGCATGTCTTGATTTCTTATTTTTTGCAGTTTTTTTTTTAGTTATTTTTATCTTTTTTGTTCAGTTTAAATTGTAACAAAAATATAAGTGAAATGAAACAGGTATGTACTGGTACTTAAATAATGTTGCCAATTAATAAATATACTCCAGGTATCATATATCTCAGTGCTTCTATCTGAAGCCATTTGTTCTCGTTGTAACCTGGTGAGTTGTCTAGAGATTTTGTTGAACTGTCTGCTTGATCACCATGCTCTCATACCTCTGTTTTAAAAATAGCTTGAATCTCAGTCATACAATGAGTCATGCCTTAAATTTGCTCAGTGGGAAGTATTTTTAATTTGTAAAATAGGGTACGCACACACAGAGTAACAGAAACAGGCCTTTCTTTTGGCTTTAAACAGATGAACTCTATTATAAAAACAAGAAGCTCAGGTGGAAAGAGTAGGCATCAGTACAACAGATTATGTACATATAAAACACGTCATAAGTATACTTAAGAAATATTGGCCTGTTGTAATACATGACCTAGATTTGAAAAATATACTGTGACAAAGAAAGAGTCTCCACTTCCTTACACAAAAGCCTCACTCTAAAAGATACCACATTTCACAGTTGCTTAAAAAGAAGAGTGAAAGCAGTGGTTTTCATGTGGAATTTGCCATGTGGCCACTGTGTATGTGCAAAAAATAAACAAATCTGAATGATTGATTTTTTCAAGAATCACAAACTTGTTTTTCTGTTTTTATTGTAACAAATATTAAATTGGTATCACCTCCCAAGGCCTTGAAAAAGAGAGCTGAAAAACATTTTGCACCCTCAATTACATTGTAGGAGGGTTAATCAAATTCCAAGTTCTTCATAAAATGCTGACTCCCATTGGTCATGGATAAAGAAAAATGGAGTCATTGGTCAGGTTTTCATTCTATATCAGTTCCTTCCACCTTTGGCTGCAGGAAATCCTTATACAATGACAGTGGGAGTGCTCAGAGTAATATAAATATTGTCATTGTGGCTTTCCTACTAAGATTCCTCAAAGATTACATTTTGGGGGATCCAGTTGGGGGACCCTAAATTTTCTGCTGACTTGGAGAGCTTCAATTATCATTGAAACTGGCAGGGCAGAGAACTGGCCTTAAATGATCATTAAGAGATTATCTTTATAGAGCAATAAGCTCAAAGGATGTCCTCTGAAATAACTTGGTGATGGGTGCATTTTAATATTATGTGGAAATAAGGTAGAAGGACTTATAAGTCAGGAATCATATCTGAATTATGCATCCTCCTGGTCACCAACGTTGCTAAAGTGCAGTGTATTCATTGACAGTAGTTAGTGCTGGGAGATTTATAAGCACAAAATGCCTTCTTTTAAATTGCAGAAATATGTTTCATTTATTTCTCTGCTTGCTGATCTCTTTGAAGAGAGAGGACTATAACCTGGACCGTAATTTCATATACATATTGTTTTGTATATCACAGATGTTGGCAGAGGGCCACTTCAGTAACTGATCAAGAATGACTACTTCTCAAGTTATAAATACAGAGAAGTAGTTCACTTTCGGGAATAACTAAAGTCACAGATCACAGAAAATGGTTGTTTAGTAACGGGTACATATTATAATAAAGATCTCCATCCAAAGTATGTCTGGTTCAACGTCTTATCATCTGATGTAAAAGAGATTCCCTCCCACGCCATCATTTGAAATTTCTAACCCACTGATGTCTTCACAAATATTACATGCTAAACTACAACCTATTGGATACAATTACAACCCTTCAGATGATTCTTTGGACAGGATTTCCCAACACTTCTATTAGCCAGTTCAGCTCTTGACTTAAGAGCCTGCTGATAGCAGCACTAAAGTAATTGATTGGTGAAAGCAGGTGCCCCTTGCTCTTCCAATCCAACTCGTATGGATATCTATGACTTTGCCAGATAGTTCTATCACTAAAGACTGTGGGGGTCATTCCGGTAGGTCCGAATTTTCCATCCCGAATTTACTTATAGCGAACTCCCATTATAAAGTCGCAACCGCGACAATTCTCCCGTTATAAAATAGCGACCGCGACAATTTTCTTTGTCGCGGTCGCGATTTTATAATGGGAGTTCGTTATAAGTGAATTCAGGATGGAAAATTTGGAGCTACCGGAATGACCCCCTGTATCTACCTGTGCTCTCCCTGGAATATCCTGCGTAGAAAAGTTTATCATGAAATTGAGGATTTTTAATTATTGTATAATATATCAGGAATTTTGAATTTTATATATATATCTGTAAGGTTTATTAAGTTTATAATATGGTGCGGGCCCACGATGTTCTCTATTCCTTTTATGCATTCCTGTTTTTTTTTTCTTTCATAAAAGGGGTCAGGACTGCCGTACTGCAAGAGAACAAGCATGCTAAATATCCTAGCTTGCACGAACAAAAACTGAGATTATTTTTAAAAATCAAGTAAATTGTAATCAACTTCAGTAAATTTTTAATAAATAAGAGCTTTTATGGTAAATACATACATATTAAATGCCCTTGCAAGCACTGAAAATAGATTAAAAATTACCCTTTACAAATGAAGAAATATGTTGCTCCTTTATATTTGTTCTATATTTTGTCTGTTTATTTGTATAACAGTTTTGGGGACAGATCTAAACTTACAGGCTTCTAGTACATACATTAATTTCCCAGATCAGTCATTACTGAGTACAAGGTATAGCTCACCATTTACATATAAGGGTAGTGGCTCGCTCTACAAACAATAATTTGGGTGCTAGGGATTCTCTTTAAAATGAGAATTCATAAGGCACAGCTTGGGGCCTGCAATCAATGCAGCATTGATCTGTAGCTTTTTCCTTTTATTACAATACTACTGTTATGAGCCACAGTTTAGCGCATAAAAGACATTTGATGGCTCAAACATCAAAAGAGCCTTATTCATAACATCAACAGCCCAAGTCACCAATGCTACTCAAGTATCCAAAAAGTTTGTCATCTGAAAAGGCACAAGATGGCGAAGCACCCTTTCTCCACAGGTAAATTAGACACTGAAGTATTAGCAGAGAAAATCAGTCAGTCTCAGGAAACACTGGGCCCACATATTTGAGATATAGAACACAAAACTGGGCTATTTGCAGATGATGTGACTACTCACTACAAACCCAGAGAAGGCACTACTTCCTTTCCACCAGATTTTAGATGACTTTGGCCAAGTGTTATATTATAAAATGTAAATTTACAGGAAGCAAACATTACACACACAAAATACAAGAAAGCCTTAAAAGTTCCTACCCATACACGGTGCAAATCACAAATTAAATATCTAGGTATCTATCTGACTAGACAGATCTGGCTGACTAGTGAGATAGACATTTAAATCTTTAAAACAAAATATCAATCTCTACTGTACAAACTATATATTCTGGCTAGGTAGAATATCCTAATTATAAAAATCTAAATTTTCCACATAATATGTAGTGCCCCACACCTACCCCAGATGCTGTGCAGTGACCCCCACCAACAAAATGTAAAGGATTCTGTGTCATGGCCAGCCACCCAAATTACAGATTGCTGTTGTCACAGTTGCTATGTAGTGACCCCTCTACACTTTCTTTTACTGCAGTAGTGCAGTGCCAGTGCATATCCTTTTTTTTTTTTTTGCTTTTACTATTTTAATCTTTAAGTAATCAACTTCTAGAAATCAGAGTTACAGTGTCCTTAATAGCACTTTGCAGTGCTCCATTTCCCAATTGGGAGGGGTGTTATAGTGCTATAGGCTTGTCATCTCCCCTTCAGACAGCAATTAGATTTGTTATTTTCTATCACATAATGGAGAACTGAGTAATCTCATACAGTGCATCATTGCAAGGCTGAACTTAGAGCTAAACTTTGTTTGAAGGGAGGCACACAGGACTGCAGCACTATAGAAGGGCTCCCAATAGGGAGACAGGAACAGAAGCACTTCTTTTTGGCTGTGTTTGCAAGCATTACTGTGAAATCCGTCAACTATCCTTTTTTATTTCAACCGCAACTTCAGGTTTCACTTCAAGAAGCACACCAGTGGTGTGAGCATGTGTGTACATTTACATACAGATAACACTGCCCAGTGCCCACTTGCTATTGATCCTTAGGTCCTACCTACGTTGGATGAGGAGGTGCATCTTAATATATCACACAGCATTTGTCATTAACAGAACTAGAGAAATTGATCGACTAAAGGTACAGCCACTAGCATTCACACAGGACAGTAAGTACCAAGCAGTTTACATTGAAACTGAAATATAAAACAGATGGCAAACTTTTCTTTTTCTGCCTTTAGTTCTTCTATAATGAAATAAATTGTATTTATTGTTAGATGTTACTGGTTTGACATTTTTACCCTAGGTCCTAATATCTTTTTGAAAAGGTAACAAACCTTATAATGTAGTTTGCATTATAGCCCAGAACAATATATTTAGCCCTAAAATTTTACAAACTCAGTCTGTATAACAGCTAAACCTCCAGCCTGAAATACAGTGACTTATTTCTAATGTTTATATTGTACTGATCGTTCAGATAAAAGTACAAAGATAAAAGTACCAAACAAGAAAATGTTTCCTAGATAACATTTGTTTGTTGAACAGACTACAAATAAGCATTTTCTCACCTTTTCCAATCCACATTGTTACATAGAGGCCTTTATCTGTAGCAGCAGCTTTCAGAACATGCGTTCTAACCATTTCTAAAATTAAACATGAAGTGCTTGAGTAAATAAAGCTATGACCTTGGGAAGCAATAAGCCCAGCATTCTCTAGTTGCAAAATCAGCTGCATGCATGGTACAGAGATTTGCTTTGGAACATATGTCTGAGGGCAGTGAATTCCCAGAACTTCTGTGCAGTAGTTCATAAAATATATAAAACATTTTTACATTATTTACTTTTCTGAATTGATGTCAGTTACTCAGTTACTGTGTCTCTACTAATTTACTACAATAATTGTAGAAGGAACACTGTCATAATTTACTTATTGTTTGGCCTTGTTTACAATAACAGCAGTGCAGACCTCTTAAGTGCCCAAGTAAAAACCAAGCGCACACTGCAGCTTCTGTATTACGAGCAGTGTGCACGATTTATCCCAATAGAATTGCAAAGTAATTAAATGAAATGAGATATTTATGTGTTTAGCTGGATACAATTTGACATTACTTCCTAGAAAATTGCATCTTAATAACAGCATCAGAATTGCATCAGTGGTTAGATTTTTTCAAGGTATGTGACCATCCTGCCTCTGGACAATCAGAAGAAACAATCAGGAGAAACACTACTCTCAAAGAGGTCTTATAGGTTTGTTTATATTGGCAACACTGCATAATGGTGCTGCTTTGCTTTTAAGACTGTTTTGTCCAGTTCATTTTTATTTAGATCACTGGACCTGTATCTGGATAGAAATGTTACTAAAAATACTCTATGTTCCCTTCAAGAATATAAATAGGTCATAACCACTATTTCAACCACATACTAGAATAGACAGTTACATAGTATATAAAAATTATTTGAATATTTATGCTGTCATATCCATTTGGAATCCTGTATCCAGCTGTGGACTCCACTGAATATTTTAATGGTCAGTTGCCTATTCAAGACTGTCCACACCATATTTACCTATAACTTACCTATGACTAAGCCATAATCATTCCCTAGGTTCATGACTCCTCTGGGTGTAAACTGAGTAGCAATCAGTTGTTGTCTGGAAATGTTCTCTAATGGCTCACCAATAAAAAAAATAAATTGGCAATTTGTTTAAAGATTAGGAAGTCCAGATGTTGCTGTTAATTATTACATACAGGTATATTGTCCTGGCTGCAGATTACAAGCATTTAATGAAACAAAGGTGTAAAAATGTGCTTAAAGTTTCAAAGATAGGTTCAGAAATTATGATAGTAATGTGGTTAGGAAATGTTGTGAGCTGTGGCCCTGAATTCATTAACATTAAATTTAATAGTTCATTAGTGACTTTAATAAAATACAGCATGGGGCATGTAGAAAGATTTCTTTAGGAGGATCCATTTAAAACTAAATGTACCCCTCCATTCACTGCAGATCACTCTACTGCTATGTGGTTAGAGTTTGTAGATACATTTCACTTCTGTTTTCTGAATCACTGCTGGTTTACATATCAGTTCTGCATTGCATAAGGTCACTTTTTCACAAGACTGGATTAGTGCAGCCTATGCCAATTTATTACCTGCATTTGTCTGCCTGATATTTTACTAGTTTTGACTAAAGTAACTTTTCTCCCAGTATATCAATGGTTTCCTAGATCCTTAGCTACCTCACAGCAGAAAATCCAATGTGAGAAGAGTGGGTATGAGTTAGTGTAAGACATATTATCTTGCTGGGTCTACCTGACCGACAGATTAGCTCAGCCCAGACAACGGACCCATCTGTGTTTGGAAACCAAGACAGTACATGTGCAGTTAACAGCATATTTCTGCATGCTTGGATACTTTGCAACTCATTTAGAGAATGTATGTTCATCTAGCTGCACCTATCAGCTGCTCCTGAACTGGTTCTAGCTACTATGGTTACTTTAACAGGTTCAGAGGTTAATTCTGCAGCTTAAAATATTACCCACCCAAGGTAGTTGTTTTCAAATGAATTTCCTTAATATATTTAAGTCCTGTGCCATAGAACCTAACAAAGTAAACATACATGGATTTTTAACAAAAACATTACATTTTCAATTAATCATGCAGTTTTGTAAGGTAGAGAATGTTTGCTTATAATACTATAAAGTTATGATTAAAAAAAAAACTCATAACAAAACATGAGATCTTCACTCACAAAATTAAATCAGTTACAAAAAAGGTTAAGGGCCACATTCCCGAAGCTCTGAATGTGCCTTTGTGAATTCATTTCCGTGAAGTGCATGAGGCGCGCCGCTGAAATTGTCGTGGATGCGTTTCATGCACTTCAAGAACAGGAGAACAGTTTTGTGTGCTGCTCGCAGAAACTCTGTTCGCCTGTTCTTGAAGTGCATGAAGTGCGACCGTGACAATTTCAGCGGTGCGCCTCATGCACTTTTGCGGAAATGAATTCGCATGGGCACATTCGGAGCTTCGGGAATACGGCCTTAAATCTGTATTTCTTTTAATAATGTTTAAAATTTTAGTACACAGTCTATGGGGGTTATTGACTAAAGCCCAAATTGTCACATAAAGGTGTGAATTCGTCAGCTAAAGATGGTCGCAATAGACTACTGTAGCAGTCGTGACTTCAATATAGGAATATTGTTGCGGTTGCAACTTTACTATTGTCGCAGATTTGCTATGGGAATCCGCTGTTTGATATATATGAGCAAACCCCACTGAACATAATTATTTTTATTTCTAAATGACTGCAATTACAATACATCAGAGAATGCCAAAATTGAAATGAATTAAACATATACTTTAAGATAAAATTAGGCAGCAAAAGTGAGTACATCTTTATTTACGTTTTATAAATAAGTAAAATGCTAGTATTTAATATGTACCCAAGTACTAGACAGAGGTTAACACTGCTGCCTTGCAGTGCTGAGGTCTGGGTTCAATTCCACCCTGGATTTCATCTGCATGGAATTTGTATGTTCTCCCCGCACCTGCATGGGTTTCCTCCCACATTCCAAAAACATACATGTGTGACTGAACAGAGAAATTATATTGTAATGGGGCAGTGAATGATGAGGGGGTCATTTCGGAAACTCAGAATTTTCCATCCCGAATTCGCTGATAGCGAACTTCCTTTATAAAGTTGCAACCGCGACAATTCTCCCATTATAAAATTGCGACCGCGACAATTTTTTAGTCGCAGACGCGACTTTATAATGGGAGTTTGCTATCAGTGAATTCGGGACGGAAAATTCGGAGTTTCCGGAATGACCCCCTGAATCTCTGTAAAGCGCTGTGTAATATATCATCGCTATACAAATACAATCCAAAAATACCTTCAGTGTTTTGATGCTTCATAGGGAGAGCTGCTGAACACCTCTTCAAACCCTTCCCACAACCCTGTGAGGCACAGAAATACGACAGATGGTTTTAACAGTAAACCACCCGTGTCAATAATTCTGAGCACTTTCACTACAAACGTGGACAAATAGATGCAGTTGCTTTCTGTGAGGATTCTAACCATACATTCCACTTTTTATACAACTCATCTTACTTTACTGCTCAAGTAAAGTAAGATCTCAGGGCACTTGTCAAAAGACCATCTACCTACAAAATAAGGTAAAATGTAAGGTTCTAAACTGATATCAGTACAGCAGTGCCCATGCTGTTGTTTGGAATCACATATTTAAAAATTATTTAGTTGTATTTTGGCACATAATTTGGATTACTGATCCCATTTAATCATATGAGGGCTTCACTCATGAGAATCAGTTTCAAATAGTGAACAGATGGAGGAAAAAAATATACTGTACAAAAAAAGTTAGTGCAAGGATAAGTAACCCAAAATGTGCTATCAGTAACGCCATGGCATCGGCTCCCATGCAGTACTTCCATTTTGGAAATAAAATCCTGATATATATTCAGGAGTGAGATGTAGAGCTAACTTAACGTGCCCACTGCCCAGGATTAAAAAAAAAAGTTCCATTTGTCAGCCGTACAAATAGTGAATGACGTGCAAGCGCACTGCTTTACTCAGGTTAGCGTATCAGTATTCCGTAACTGTAAAGCACTTCGCGGCTAGTCATAAACATGCACTTGTTCGATTCTGCACTTTCCTCTACGGAAATAAATCTCTAGCACTGATCTACAAGCACTTCCGGTTGATAAACTCGGTTTTCCTGCGTTCCATTACTCACTAGTTCAGAGATGGTTTGCTCTGGTCTTTTGATTACAGTGAATTACGGCGTCGCCTAACCGTGCTGCTTTGCGGCTGCAGCCATGGCTGGTGTACTGAAGAAGGTGAGACTATTGAGGTCATTGATCAGAGCAGGGTTATTGGGCTGAGTGACCGGGTGTTTATATGACAACAGCGAGTATTAGCAGTCATACTAAAAATGTAGGTAATGTCAGAACTTTGCCATAACTTGTTCTTTGACGAGCGGAGAAGAGGTACCTTTTGACTCCTGTTAATACTCCATTAGACGTAATTCTGTAGTTCTAGAAAAAATACTTTGTTTTGCATCTGGAAGTAATCGCAGCTATTTATTATTACGGCTTCCTGTGGCTTAGACTGAAGGGATTTGTAACTTATATGTAGTTGCAGGAATAACACATCTGCCTTGAAGGGACACTGTTGATTCTAAATCAATATGCTGAAAACACATGTTTATGCTCATTTATCAGTGTTTGTAACTTAAAGGGGAACTATAGTCAGATTACATCTTTACATATGCAGTATTATACCTTAGTAAAAAGCATTTCTCCCCAGTAGTTTTTCCATCTGAAGCTGGATGATT
>JAKJJM010124600.1:0-20587 GCA_021901965.1 Pipa carvalhoi
ACCCTAGGGGTTCGGTGAGTCGGTCTCAGGGTTTCGGCGGAGCCTCCGCCACGGAGGTCAAGACACATACACTTTAGTGATTTATCACTAAAGAAGGGTTCGGTGGGTTCGATACCGCAAACAAGGTTAAGAACCACTGTACTAATGTAAAGCGTGGCTACTTTTCCATCGAAAAATTTGATTTCAAAGTTACGGTCTGTAAATATTGATCGAATAAAATCGCGCGATATTTACTGCGAGATCTCTGAAGAATAAACTCAGAAAAGTGAAATTGGGTCTTTTTGGGCAGTATTTATGAAAGTCGGAAAGACTGGTACCGGTCTTTCCGACTTTCATGCGATCCCGATTTCCATATTATGGAAATTGGTATTTTTCGATTTCCATAATGTGGAAATCGGATATTTGTACCGAAATAATCCATAGCCATTTAAATTTATGGCTACGGATCGGTACAAATACCCGATTTCCATATTATGGAAATCAAGAAACACCGATTTCCATAATATGGAAATCAGGACTGCTCTTATTAAGCCCGAAAAGACTCCGGTGGAGTCTTTTCGTGCTTAATAAATACTGCCCTTTGAGTTTAATAAATTTCGCCCAGAATCTGTGATGTTGAATAGCAGTGTGAACTTGAAGAAGATTGTAGCTTTGCAACAAAAGAATTGAACATTGTGTTTCTTGAAGCAGGATCCACTGCTAGAGCAAAAAGGTAATTGGTAAGTAAAATTAGCATCCCCCATTAAGAATCACCCCTAGTCAGAATGAGCATTAATATTCCTTTAACAAAATAAACAGTTGAGGAGACAGAAGTTAAAATTGTCTACAACCAAATTAAAAAAAAAAAAATTAAGAAAGAAGACCTTTATATTTAGGGAGTCATTCCGGAAACTGCGAATTTTCCATCCCGAATTCACTGATAGCGACTGCGACAATTCTTCCATTATAAAATTGCAACCACAACAATTTTTTTAGTCGCGGTCGTGATTTTATAATGGGAGTTTGCTATCAGTGAATTTCGGGACGGAAAATTCGCAGTTTCCGGAATGACCCCCTTAGACCTTAGAGCAGAGAAGTAAGATATAAAATATGGTAGAGATGTTCAAAGATATCAAGGGAAATATTTCATGGCTTTCAGGAGATAAGAAGTTGACAAAACAATCTGTACAATTTTTTGAGGGTTATTTATACCCTTTTTATCAAACAGATTCTCCAAGGAAGAGTATAATAGAGCATCCTGAAATGTTATACCTGTTTTATCACCCTTTGCCAGTTCATGCACTGGCACCCACCAGTCTCTAAAATACAACTTAACACCATCACTATTGAAACTCAAAATATATATATGGGAAATGGCAGTCTCTGATCCGTTATGGACTGTATGCACCATGTCTTATGGACATATTGTGGCAGCAGCCTGCTGGATATCTGATGCTATAACAGATCACAGATGGATTTACCACCCTTTCATGCTTGTTACATGGAAGAACTTTATCTGAATTCTATGGTTCTTTACAACTAACTGAGTTATCTTATTAACCCTGCCCTACATTATATGGCAGCTCCACTGTGGAAATTTATTTCTATCTTTTTTGATGCAATTTGCCACTCTGTATATGTCCTGCCAGCACTTTGAAGCACAGTGGTTTTGAGCCCTATTTATGTGAGGGGACGCCCTCACTATTTTTTATACATTTTTACTCTTTTCTGTGCACTGATTTTTGTTTTGTATTTTTACAATTTTATTTTCATGTTTTGATTTTGTATACGTTTTTGTCGTGATTTGATAATATGTGGTATTGCATAATAAACATTTTTTCATCTGTTTTCCATGTCTGCCAGTCACATGAGCTCCTAGTTCAGCTTATACTCTTTCTAGAGTATTTGCAGTGGTATTGTGCATATTTAATTACCTTTTTTCCTCTTTTCCTTTTATTACTAGTGAAACTCCATGTACATATTGTACTTTACTATTTAAATAACACCACGATGCAATGTGAGATCTGAGACTTACCTTCTACTGTCTTACCTTGTTATTTCTACTCTCCATACCAACATAATATTTCGCTGGTGTAGTACCTATCACGAGATATTCCCTAATTTTCTCAGTTAGACTCTCCTTTATTGTCCATGCCTTAATACAGTGAAAACACAACCATTCAAGGTAACCTACCCAAATCTTCTCAACCAATTCTGTTCTTTCCTGTCTGCACCTGCCCCTTTCTGTGGAGTACATACTACAATACACCTCAGTAAGACTGTTTACCACACTAGACTTATTGCATTAATTGCCTAATAGCTGATGTGCCATTATCACATGCAAATCAGGCCATTAATAAAACTCTTCCTTTATCTAAGTCCCATTCTGCAGTGGTACGGTGTGGATTTTCATGACCTGTAAGATTTGATGAAATATTTTGCTCAAAGCATGTCGTCACATATTTTTAACCATGAAACATAATAGTCTCTGTATTTGGATGCTATTGCCATTATAGCATGCGAACTTAAATGGGTAGGATTTTCTATTTCACTGTGTAACTATTTCTTATGGCATTTTCATTGTTACCCTATTTTTATGTCATATGTTTATCTACTGTACAATACTGCAAATGTGATAGTACTTTATAAATAAAGGTTACTGTTATTAATAACACTAATGTTGTTGTTATTGTTATCTTCTCCTCACCTACTGCCTTTCTCTCAGACTTTGAATCCTGGCTCTCCTTTTCTCTTTCTAATGATAATCCTGTGCTTATTCTTGAGGACTTTAACTGTCACATTGATGACCCCTCTGTATCTTGACCTTCCCATTTTCTCCATTTAACTTCCTCTTTTGACCTTCACCGGTGGACTAACGCTAGCACCCACAAAGATGGTCACTTTCTAGACCTAGGGCGAAATTTATTAAAATCGATAGAAATAGGCCAAGTTTTATTGATATTGCAATAGCGATACAGATTTTCGATATCGCTAAAAATCACCCGCGATATCGAAAAAATCGATTGCGATTTTTTTTTTCGATTTCTGCAAAATTGAGTTATATACCATCCCATATTGCGAAATCGGTAATTTGATATTGTGATATTGAAAGAAATCACTCACGATTTTTTCAAAATTGAGTTATTTACCATCCAATATTGCGAAATTGGTAATTAGATATTGCGAAATTGGTAATTCCATATCGTGATATCGATAAGTATCGGCAATACTTATCGAAATCGGGAAATTGAAAAAAATTGATTTGAATAAATTTCGCCCTTTCGGCGAAATTTAATAAAGTTGGAAAGACCGGTACCAGTCTTTCCGACTTTCTCACGAGAGGTTATCCTTCCATGAGAATCCCGTTTTCCAGGTTATGGAAATCGGTGTTTTTTGATTTCCATAATCTGGAAATCGGATATTTGTACCAAAAATTTCCGTAGCCATAACTTGTATGGCTACGTTTCAGTGCAAATACCCGATTTCCAGATTATGGAAATCGAAAAACGCCGATTTCCATAATCTGGAAAAGAGGACTTGGCAAATTAAGCCCGAAAAGACTCCAATCGAATCTTTTCAGGCTTAATAAATTTCGCCCTTGGTCTTTACTAAAAATGCCTCTCTCTCTGCTCTTAATATCAATCCTTTCCCTCCCTCAGACCACCAAATTCTTAACTTTTCAATCTCGTACTCTCCTATCCCTTCTTCTCCACTCATTAAACTTTTATTCGGAACACCTGTGCTATTAATCGGCAAGCATTTCCTACTTCTCTGTGCTCCAGCCTTTCCATGTCCCCTCCCTCCTCTGATCCTAATGCTCTGGCTACTTCCTATAACCTCATCTTATCCTCTACTATTGATTCACATGCCCCCCCTGCAACCTAAACCAAATCATACTAATAATCATCGTCACTGGCTGAACGCAGAAACCCGATTCATTAGATCCTATGCGTGTAGTGCAGAGCGCCTATGGAAGAAATCCCATTCCCGGACTGACTTTCTGCATTACAGGTTTTTGCTCTCATGTCTTAACTCCTCTCTCTCCCTTGCTAAATAGTCCTACTACAGAACACTCATAAACCAACATAAATCTAATCCCCCTTGGCTATTCTCCATTTTCAACTCCCTTCTACGTCCTACGCCCTCTGACTCGCAAGCCCCTCTACTTTCCCCACAAGACTTTGCTGACTTCTTTCAAAACAAAATTGAAAACATCAGCAATCAGATTATCCCTATATATATAAATATATATATTTATCTCTGTTTTATGTATTTATTTATGTATTTATAGACCAGTGTCCCAGAATACTGTTGCAGCTCTTATTACCCTTCTGTCTGTGTATGTAGTCCTCCTACCACTTAGATTGTAAGCTCTGCGGGGCAGCGACCTCCAACCTCCTGTGTCAGTCACAACGTGGCACTTAAAGTGTTTTTATGCTTGTAAGCTACCTGCTTGTATTGTGTAATGTACATTTCCCATGTCTGTATTATATTTGTATTGCTGAATTGTACAGCGCTGCATAAATCTGTGGCGCTTTATAAATAAAATGATACATACATAGTAATGTAATAATAATCATGATAACATTCTAAAATTACATCTTCTGATGTTTTGGTAAAAAATTCAAACAAAATGTTATTATACAGTCAGCATTCCATCTATTTAAGTTGTATCATCTTGATGTTAATCATCCTTTACTAGAAAATATATTTTTATTTTTCTGATTACTTTGTAAAGTAACTACCAACACAAGGTTCCTGGCAGATGATTATTGAATTTTAATGAAAATCTGTTACCCATGCATAAGAAAGAAACCTGGAAATTAAAAGGAGGAATCAATGCAGAGAGTTCAGCAAACTCGCTTAAACATTCCATGGTATGATAAGATTATTGGAAAGTAATAAGAACATATAGTCCCCAGTGTTTTACATCTCTAAATGTTTGAGAAAATAATTAGTCCATTACTATGACACTATGACAGGTTTTGCCAAAGACAAAGCTTTTGTTGGTCAAATGTGGCATAAATGAACAATAATGAGATGATTATGAATTCCCTGTGCAGTTACATATTGCAAGACAATGCATATAAACAATTATCAAAACCAATGTAGAATGAACCCATATGTATTCAGCACTCATTTTCCATATTAAAGGAACAGTAATTCTAACTAATTAAATTTGTTCTGTGGGAATTTTTAACCAATTATTTGTTTAATAAATAAAAGCACATTGCATTCAAAATCATGACGCCAACTTAAAAAAATTGCATCTTAAAATGCACCTGTCAGCTTGTCCCAATTTGAAGCTGTGGGAGCCGCCATCTTGTGCCCAACCTGCCAATCAACCCCTCTGACATGCCCCCTAAGGTGTGTCAGATATGCTTGTGCGTATTGCGGGAGGAAGGCTGGTAGGAGGCACTTACTTGTCAACCAAGTAATCCGCGCATCCTCCTACAGCCTTTCTATCCGACACAAGCCTGTAGTGTTGACAATGTTGTTTCAAGCTGACAGGTGCACTTTAAACATACTAAGCAAAGTATAAATGGCATGCCAATGCAAGTGGAATTTGTTTTCAGTAGTATTCAGTACTATTAAATGCAAAATAAAAAAATATGTTTAGGTAAACTTTCTCTTGAGAAAGAAATAATTTCTTTTAGAAAGGTTTACTGTCACAGATTGAAAAGAAAAATGATAGACTGCATGTGAAAGCATGAAACCTGGTGGAGGTCCAAATTTGAAAGCCCTCTCACTAGAGCACAATATATATTCTCAGAAATGATCCTAGACTAATGATGTCACAATGGAAGTTCAGAGAGTGCCAATTTCATAAGTACACTGGACTGTAATTACCCACTTTGGTCTCTAGATCCCTTAACACAAAAATAGAAATTAGTGAACAACTAGGTTTTACATTTTGCTTATCTGGCTGGCTACACTAGGAAAATAGTGACACACTACTGGAAAATTCATTTTTTTTAAATATAGCATGTTAACATTGTATATGTTAATAGGAAAGTTTAAGTAGAAAAATACAATATGTTGTCCAGTCACTGTTATCGATAAATTAAGGAAATGTCTATAACCTATAATGGGATGATTGTGGTCCTTCATAATGCTCAGAACATGCAATAGTTAATAATACCTGGCGTTCTATTTGTACTACCAGTTACACAAGAAAGGACTTATTCAATCCTATGGTGTAACAGGTCAAGCAGTTTTAAATAGATGTTTATATGGCATAAAAATAGGGTAACAATATCAATATCATTTAACGCTATATATCAATGATGGATTTAAAAGTTTATTAAAGGTTTATTTAAAAGTTTAAGTTATCGATATCATTTTGTACGCCATTTCAACAAACAGAACTTTGGAACTAAAATCACACTCTGCCCATTGACAATAATGAATAACGCCACCCAGATAGTGGCAAAATGTAATGTAGCTGAAAGTGACTGGGAAAATCAAACACCTACTTTAGTAAATGTTGGGATAAAATCATAAATGAAAGTATTGGCGATATTGTAATCGATGTTATCGATCTGGCGGTAACAATATATAACGAAAACCAGTGACAGAGAACTACAAAGATACATAGTAAATAGGAGAAGAGGTCAAAATCGCTAAAAAAAAACACAAATTATTATTCAATTTACAAATGAAAATCAATTCGACTTTAGTAAATAGGCACCGTAATGTTAATTATGTTTGGTTATTTTTTTCTGGTGTGGTAGGGCAGTAATAAATACATGATTAAACACAGTGGTTCAAATAAATAGTTACCACAGTGTGACAAGGGACTATGATTCAGTCATTAGACATGGGAAAGGTGGACCATTCTATCATTACATTTCAAATTATTTTACTGTGGGGGTTGCATTTCTAAAACAAAGTGCTTAAAAAACACAGATTTTTAAATATACCATTATTTATGTATTTATGGTTTTCAGGCTAGGAAATCACCATCCAAGAGTTACTACATTGAGGATTTATCAAGGGATTTATTTACTGGATTTCAATTCATATTAGCTTCTCTCCTTGACATAAACACAGCAAAAACCTTTGACAGTGACCAAAAATAGAAAAAATAATAGTTAATCAGCATATTACTCCTAGTGATATGACACTTGTTAAAATGTCACAGTAACTAATTATCTCTTTTAAAAAATGACATGTCAAGAATTTTTACTAAATGGGAAAACATTGGCCAAAACAGACATGGAAAAGGATTTAACTTTAACTTGATGAAGACTTGGCAAATTCACACTTTACTGCTTGATAAATAGAAGAAGTATTGTGGCATTCGCAGGAAAATAGACATTTAAGTGATGAGAAAACTTGCAACATTGGGGGTTATTCTCTAAAGTTCGAATTGTCATGTAAAAGTGTGAATTCGCCAGCTAAAGACAGCCACAATAGACTGCTACTGTCACAGTCGCAACTTTATAATGAGAATATTGTCACAGTTGCGACTTTACAAAGGAAATGTTGTCAAAGTCGTAACTTTAAAAATTGTCCCATTTATAATGGGAGAATTGCTGCAGTCGTAGATTTACTATGGGAATCCACTGTTTGTGAATTCGAAGTCGAATTCTCACTTTAGAGAATAATCCCCATTACGTCAAGGACTGTGTATACATTCACCACATTGCAGAAAATAATGATCTTTGGAGAATATGTGAAACTGTAGAAGTGCTGAATAGCCATGAATTTACAAATCTATTCAACAATTCACTCTTTCATGAATATGCTCCTATGTCTTAGTGGAAACTAATCTAGTCCATTTTATGTACCCAAATGGTATGAAGGGAAATTTTATCTAAGGTGTTCCCAGAAATAAACAACAGCATTGTGTTTAAAGTCAGTGCGCAGTGTTAGAGTATCAGGGAGTATAAAGAGTGAGAAAGGATTGTCCACTAAGACTGGTGAGGTTGAGGTTGAGGGTAATGCTGAATGTTTAATGCTATTAAGTGTTGCTGAATATGATTACTCCCTGAGTAAAGCATCTGGTGTTAAATTCATTCCTTTAAAAGAAAGAATACATGAGGAACAATGCCAGCATGTCCAGTTCCTACGATTTTCAAGCCTAGTGGCACTTAATCACAGATCTGATCTATGATTAAGTGCCGCTAGGCACAAAACACCTAGGATTGGACATGCTGGCATTGTTCCTCATGTATTCTTTTTAATGGAATAATAAAGTTTTTGATTGTTTTCTACTGGAGTGCCAGAGAACTTTCTTCATTTTGGATTTACATGACTTTGGGACATGTTTTTCTCCAGAGCACCTGGCAGATTCATTATGTGAGTAATACCGTGTTTTCTCTTTATTATTTTTGATCTAGCCACCGCATTCTTTTGCATATTTTTTTAAGTTCGTTCCTACCAAGCTATCCTTGGAGGCAGTTAAAGGTGACCTAAGGTGGTGTAAAGTAACTTAACATTTCATTAGTAATAAATTAATTAGTAATAAATTAGTACTGTTGCCGCCATATTTATGTATTTTTAAAAGAAAAACTACAGCATAGTATTCCATTAATGAAGTAAAGAGGGAAAATAACAGATGGGGAACAGGCTAATTAAAAAAAAAAAAATCAAGATCATTTGCCTGGTCTTTTACATTGAAATACAATTAAGGCTAAAATGGTTACTGCATTTTTAATAAACAGATTGCTAAATTCATGCTTGGTCAACTGCCTTGCTTTCTGGGCATAGATTGATGACGGTATTAATAGAAATAGTAGTCTGTATAAAAAATGTTCCTAAAGGTTCCAGACAGGCTTTCAACAATGATGCTAACCGAATTAAAATCATTTCCTTCCAAAACATCTAAAAACTAATGCTTTTATCCATAAAATAAAGAATGTTTTAAAAGTACTTGTTTTTAGACACATTTAACTGTGTATGGATGATTTGGAGTTTTTTTTTAAGTTTTGTTCATTCTTTAAATGTCAAAATAAAGCTGTCTTTTTATTTCTGTTTTCCTGAAAATCCTGCTTCATTCTTTCATTACATCATGTGTGCCTTCAAGCAGAGTTTGGTCCTAAAGTACCAAATGAATATACTTTTAACAGCAAGCCATTAATCTTCTGAGCTCCCGATCAAGCCAGTTCACTACATGGATGTAAATGGCTATATTCTTCTTTGAATTGTCTGAATGCATTTGTATTATGCCTGCATCCAACATGCTTCACAAGGACAAAAATGTCACCTAAATTATTTTTCTACTATTAAAGAACAAGACAAACCCCTGGGAAAAGTGGATGGATGTGTGAGAGCATATACATTTATATCTTATTGAAAATATATTTACAATTTTAAATTATTGCCTAAGGAACATTATATTGCTGGAGATACAGAGCGCAACCCTTCTTAGACCTGCAAGATGTGAAAGGTATCTTTAAATGAGAAACACTAACATATATTGACAAGTACTAAAAAGTTTCCTCTTGTTAATGGAAAATTAACCAGCATTTCATATTAACAAATACCTCCAAATCTTCCACTAAAACACATGTAGATATTAGATTAATGACAGATCTCTTTATTAAAGGAGAACTAAAGCTCCAAAAAAAAGCTATATTAAATAAGTACCTTATAGTAAGCTCCAACGATGCAGTCACAGCTTCAGCTCTACTGTATTTTCACTGCACGGAGGCAGACTTCAGAGCGCTTAGGAGTATGCAGCTGCCAGCGTGATACTCCTCCAACACAGTATCATTGGCGGTGTATAAGAGCAGTTACATCATCACGCTCATTGCACCACCCCAATGAGAGCTCTCCTTCACCAGGGCACAATGAGCGTGATGATGTAAACGTTCATTTGCATAAGGGGTGGAGCTTCTCGACGGCTCCTGTGACAGCCTAAGCGCTCTGAAGTCTGCCTTAGTGCAGTGAAAATACAGCAGAGCTGAAGCTGTGACTGCATCATTGGAGCTTACTATAAGGTACTTACTTAATATAGCCTTTTTGTTTTTGGTGGTTTAGTTCTTCTTTAACAACCTCTTGACATTTAGTAGACTCCATGTAATGTAGTCTTTGTGATGGGTACTTATTTCCTGTATCCTGTGAGAGGGGCTAGCATTTTATTCCTAGCTATAAGGCATTATATTCCTTTTATCCCACCATCCTTGCCACATAAATTGAGGGGAAGAGCTTTCCATGTCACCCATTTCCCAGTTAGGGAGCTGGAGGTATCTCAGGCAGCTAAGTTAGAAATTGTTAATAGGTTATAATCACCATTTACTAAGGTTAGTAAGCACAACTCAATGCCCACTGAGGAGAATTAAAGTAACTGTGCATGTAGTGATCCCTTATCAACTAACTTATAATTTGATTCCAATAGAATTCAGGATTGTGATGGAAGACCCTGGAGAAAGAAGTATTTGGTGAAATAAATGAAACTTCCCATAATGTTGCAGAACTGCTGATCACTTTTTGATGATAATCATATTCACTAGAGCCCCTAGCAAACATTATTTATGTTTTTATTTGCACTGGATACCGAGAGGTATGCTAGCCTCAGCAAGACTTTCCAAAGCAACTTTATACTAGGAACACCATATCAGGATCTGAGTAAATCAAGGAACACAAGCATTACAAATTTTAAGATGTAAATTTGAAAGAATAAAGATCACTAATAAGGAACAGTAACCCATAGCAATCTATCAGAGTTGGGTTTCATTATTCTAACTCTACTTTATTAGTGAATGGGAACTGTGACTGATTTTTATAGGTTTACTCAGTAAACAATTGTCCATTTGATGAATTTTCCTATACATTTATTTTCTGCATATAGTAAGTATATATATATATATCTTTAAAATAGTTTTTTAATGTATTCTTCCCTCAAAAAATAAATACAAAAATTCAAATGTAATTCATATACCATTTATACACCATTTTCAGCGGCTGGCCAACAGTTCAATAGTTCAGCCTAGTGTATTAGATAACTGGAAATGACCTAGGTATATTTTCATGCCTTTTACTCTTGCTAAATGTGGTTGGAGGTTTTAGGACAACTGGTGCATCTGACACATTTGCAGCGTATTTGTTACAGTTGACCTGCTTTCATTCTGTATGTTCTTGAACTGACAAGTCATGTAGTATAAACGTTTAAAATAACCTAAAGGAAGTGTATATTTTAGCATAGAAAAAGAGGAAAGGAGAGCTTGTAGGCATTTTATGATTTTATAAATTGTATTATATCATTTTTTTGTAAAACAATAAGAATAGGAACCATTTATTACATTACTTATCACAGAACTTTAACATATAAAGTAAGGGTAAACTCTGAGATCAGCTCATAGATTTGGTTTAATTTTCTCCCTACATGGTTTTAAAATGAAATCTTGTGTTTCATTTTATTACATTTACATGCACCAGAGCTACCAGGAAAACAGCCCAAACGAGCACATTCCTGAGCCCTGTTTTTTCACTGAAGGGGAAATATCCTGGTTTGAATGAAACTCTAAGTCACTTTTATTTTTAATAAGAGGCCTTGTTTTTTTAACTATCTAATTCTCTATCCTGGACTTCTCATTTTCTCCACTTAACTTCCTCTTTTGACCTTCACCAGTGGACTAACTCTAGCACCCATAAGGATGGTTACTTTCTAGATATGATTTTTACAAAAAAATGCTTCTCTCTCTGCTCTTCATATCAGCTCATTCCCTCCCTCAGATCATCATCTTTTTAACTTTTCTATCTCATACTCTCCTATTCCACCTCCTCCATCTCTCAAAACGTTTATATGCAACACGCGTGTTATTGATCGGCAAGCCTTTACTACTTCTCTGTCCTCCAGTCTATCCACTATCCACACCCATGACCTCTTCTGATCCTGATGTGCTGGCTACTCAGGCATGCAACCCCACACTCCCCACAAGATTTTGCCAACTTCTTTAGAAATAAAATGTATAATATCCACAACCAGACTGCTATTCCTCCTAACAACACAGACATTATTCTAAATACATCCCCATCTGAGTTTCTGAATTCTTTTTCTCCTGCTACCCAGTCTGAAGTTTCTCAGCTTCTCTCTTCCTCCCGTGTCACTATATGCTTGCTTGACCCCATGCCTTCTTCTTTAATTAAGTGTTGTGATTCTGTCCTTGTTCCTGCCCTAATGCACTTGTTCAACTCTTCCCTGTCCTCTGGGACTTTTCCTTCTTCATTTAAACAGGCCTGTATTAAACCCATCCTTATAAAAGCTACACTGGACTCTGCATGTCTCGCTAACTACCATCCTGTCTCTCTTTTACCTCTGACCTCTAAAACTTCTAGAATGTCTTGTCTGCACCCGCCTTACTAACTATCTGCGTGCACACCATCTCATGAACCTTCTGAAGTCTGGTTTTAGTCCAGGGTACTCTACGGAGACTGCTCTGTGTAAACTTGCAAATGATCTTCAGATTGCCAAAGCCAAGGGTCTAATTCTCCTAGACCTGTCCTCTCTATATAACATTGTCGATTACTCCCTTCTTATTCAAATTCTCCATGCGCTCGGTGTCTGTAATCAAGCTATATCTTGGCTGGCTTCTAATCTCTCTGATCATTCCTTTTTTGTTTCCCACGCTAATGACACCTCTTCTCCTGTCCCACTTAGGGCGGGGGTTCCCCAAGGCTCAATTCATTTGGTCTTCAGTATCACTTGTATGCAGAATATACCCAAATTTACTTATCCACTCCTGTGTTAACACACAAAATACAGACTCAAAGTTCCAGCTGTCTCCTGGTAATCTCCTCATGGATGGCCAAGCGCCAGCTCAAATTAAATCTCGCTAAAACAGAATTGATTTTTTTTCCACACAAACCTGAACCCGCTCCTACCTTTTCCATTCTAGTTGATGGTATGATCATCAACCCTGTAACCTCTGTACATTGTCTTGGGGTGACTTTTGACTCTGCTCTTTCCTTCTCTTGCTGTGTCTTATCTCTTTCCTTCTCTAAACACATCTCTTCCACTGCTAAAACCTGTTGATTTTTCCTTCGCAACATTGTCATAATCTGTAGTGTTAAATTTATTACAATCCTTTAATGAACTGAGGCATAATGACACTTTAAAAATAGTAATATTAAATTCTATACCCAGTAATCTTTAAAGGTAAAAAAAATAACCAGCACTCCAGGTGTAGTTAAAACACACAGATAAAGAAGTGACACATAAACAAATGACAGTTTTACATGTTTAATGCCTTATCATAGACTGACTGTGATTAAGCACTCAGGTGTATAACACATCAGACTGTTTTTGTCCATGTGTCACTTCATTATCTGTGATTTTATAGTTGGAGATATATAGGGGGTTATTGTCTAAAGTGTGAATTAGCCTGTCGAAGTGATTTCGCATCACTACGGGTGGCTTCCCAAAGTAAAGTCACGACCCTGACAATTTCCCCCACAGTAAATTCACGACCGCAACAATTTCCCCCATAGTAAAGTCATGACCGCATCAGTAGCAGTCCCATAGTAAAGTCGGGACCACATCAGTAGCAGTCTATTGTGTAGTGTGCAACCATCGTTAGCTGGTGAATTCACCATATCGCAGAATATGGGGAAATGGTGAATATGGGGAAGTGGCGAATTCACACCTATTTGCTCTTTAGCCAATAACCCCCTCAAAGCTTTAGGATAGTGTGAATTGTCCCGTACATGTGTGAATTTGTTACAATTTTCCATTTTTCCAACTTCTCATATTCAGCAAGGATTCTTATTATCTGCAAAGTGGCAAATACACTCAGAGTTCATGACATTATGCTGACTGCATATTTATGCAAAACTTTGCATATTTTGGCTGCAAATACTTCAACACTTTGAGTATTCATCATGTGTCAAAGTTATAATTCGTCCAAGGTGTAACGGCATAAATATGAGGATTTCATTTCACCAATTAAAGTGTCAAACTGAGGTGCTTACGGTTGGGTTCCTGTTACCATTCTGGTGACATTTTACTCAATTGTCTGCAATAAAAAATGAATATAAAAATTGTTGTAATTTATTCAAATATTCCCCATTGACAATACTAGTGACCCAACTTTGACAAAATGACATTGACAGTATTTTATCATTACTAAAGAAAGATATAGTTGTCTATAGTTAAATTGATCTCTTTAAACAGATCATTGTGAAGATAGGTTTATTAAAGGGACGTGATGCTATTTATGATGAATTCACTACAAGGCACCCCTGCTACTATTTACCTGATTATGCTCGGAACTCATTTCACAGCAATGTGCAATGTAGTGAATATGCATAATTGACTTCCCTACAATACAGGTGAATTGTTGCAATATGTATAGCAATGTAACTTCACCTGTAACTGCAGATGACAGATTCAATCTGCACACTGAGAGATGTGGTGAAAGGTTAACGCAAGGCAAATATCAATTTGGAGGTTAGTGGATTTGAGCAGTTAGTTTTTTTTAGTCAGATTTTACCTGGCAAGTTGATTTAATTAACAGTATTTTTGCAATAGTTCCAATATTTATTTTAACCATAATGTCAAAAAAAAAAATTATTTACCATAATGAAAATGATTTTTTTAGTTGAGTAAACAATCCCCCAATAAAAATGTTGATAACATTTCTTTCAGGGTATGTGTTTCTTCTCAGAATTAATTCCTTGTGCTAAAATGAATGTTTTAATAGCTCTAATGTAATCATCAGTTGTTAATATATGTATTTATGATGCTATAAACCATGCATGTTAAACTGATCTACGTAGTAAATTTAGATTAGAGGACACAGGGTTAATTCAGAATGTTATTCTGAGAAATACAAAATACATGAAAGGTTGTAAATGTGGGACTGATACAACGTAATAGTCCTGTAACAGATTTTGTACTACTTTGCTTTGGAATGCAAAGTAGACGGATGTATGAGGAAAAGGTGAAACATGTCCCTTACTCCTTTTATGAAGGAAAATCCATTCTAGAACGATGTGTATTTTTTATATGCGTAATAATTCAAATATAGTACATCTAGCATCCACTTGAAAGAGCTGTACATCTATTATTTAATAAATAATCTATTGGTAAAGAAAAGGGGATTATTTATCCATCACATTGTACTATTTTTTGGGATGATGGCAGTACAGAATGTTTAACAGTTTCTTAGAGTAGCTGAAAAGCTTTTCATGAAGCAATTTTCTATTCGGTCTAAGGCACAAATTGTGAATTTTGCTATATCTGGAGTCTTGACAGTTTAGTTTTTTGATTAATTAAACAAAAAATTATATCTGGCTAAAACAATACATTGACATTTCTCTGCATTCTACAACATAACCTGCAACTGAGCCCTGAATAGTAACGGAGCTGTTTCCAGTGTAGCCTGGACACCAAGTATTATCTTGCAAAGCACATGGGTGACCAGGTTCTGAGCAGTAACTGTCACTTTATAATGTAATTAGAAAATAAAGCACTGAACTTCCTACATAATATAGAATAATTAAGATGAGGAAAATAATCATGTGGAAAAATAGTAGGATAGAAAGAAACAGAGAAAGAAAATTATGTAGTCTCTAATTTTTTTTTTTTGTATGTTCATTTATCAATGTAACTGTACACCTTTGCAAGTTGATGGGGAGTGGACAGGCTTATTATTGCTTATAGCAACTTGTAAGATATGTTGATACTCAACAGTCCAGAAGAGCATTGCATTGTAAATGTTCTTCTGAATTGTGAGACTACAAATAACAAAAAAACTCACAATATTATTTGTACAGATGTTGTAGGACTGATCATTTAACAGTCTGAGTTATCATATCTGGCTTGTACTAACGCAGTGAGTTAAGATAACTCAGTTAGGTGGTAAAGTACCAATAACACAATGTGTATGACGTCACATGACCTGATCGACAACAGAGGAGGTCGGCTGTCCTGCCGGATTGGCTCATTCGGGCCTTGGAGCTAGCTGGGTGGGCCCCTTCAGGGACCGGGGGCCCACTACGAATTTTCATTGCTTCTAACATAATCACATTTTTTACATGTATTATACTTTAACATATTAATGCACATCCATACTATAATAGAAAATGCATATAGGGTGAAATTTACAAAAATTGAAATTTTCAAATTTACAAAATTCAATTTAAACATTTATTAAAATTGAAAATGCCATTTTCGATATGCACAAATCAAAAATGGCAATTTCAATTTCGAATTTCCATTCTGTATAGTAACTGTAACAAGCAGTGCTTGCATGCATGCACTGCTCGCTACATCTGCCTGCTGAATGCCGGCAGCCATTGGGGAGACTCAGCTCTCCCCAGCACTTCCTGGTTTGGATTAGCCAATCCGGAGCCGCTGACGTCAAATAGCAGCGCTCAGCTAATTGAATTTGTCGCCGCTGAGGTCATCCGTGACATCAGCGGCTCTGGATTGGCTAATCCAAACCAAGAAGCGCTGGGGAGAGCTGAGTGTCCCCAGCGGCTGCCAGCATTCAGCAGACAGATGTAGCAAGCGGTGCACGCATGGAAGCACCGGATTTCGAAATCGAAAATGCCGTTTTCGATATATACATATTGAAAACTGCATTTTCGATTTTCATAAATTTCGACCCTTAAACTTTCTGTTTACTCCATAGTTCCTCTGGTGAAATCTCTATGAGCTGTGCCACTACCCCATTCTAGGTAGTTTATTACTTAGAAACTGTTGTATTGTTTTGCAAGAATATTACACACATGGGCCAGCACTGAAATCTTCTTCCTCAATTCAAATAATGCAATATTATCATTGCAGACTTAGCTTAGTAGAGATTTGGGGTTCTTTAATGTGAAGATGAGCTAAAATAAAATAAATTGGATCTTTTAACACCCTAGGTAGTTTATCATTTGATTTTGCTACTGGTGATATTTGTTTACCCCTTTTACTAAGGCTGGTGGCAGTATTTGATGCATCTTACCTTCAGGGAAGTGATTACATAGATGTACTCATTGCCTGTAAATAACATTTAGTGTTCTTCTGGGTCTATTTAGTTAAGATTGATGAATAATAACTCTTGAGTTATTGCCAGCAATTTTCTTTGTTTTACCTTTCAACTCACCAAAGCAAAGACATGTTAGTTGTTTTCACTACAGGAATATAGAGTGCTGAGAGGTATTATTATAGCAAGATAGTATGTAGGGTTGAAAAATATATAAAAGCCATCACATTCAGAATTTCCATGTTGATCCAACGTAAAGAGATAAAAACAACTGCAGGCCAGTGGTGTCATAAACTCTATAAGAATACCAAATTTGAAGCAGGCAGAAGGTTAGAGTTCTGATATAAACATGGTATAAAATGTACATTTTCAAGCAAACACATTTTAATTTGTACATTGGATTACCTGACTCAAGCTGAAATAATTGCTAATATGGTCATTAACATTCTTTGTTACCTTAGTCATAATAGAAACTGGGGCTTGAAGATGAACAATTGAGTTACTAATTGGCATTAAGATGCTAATGACACAACAATGCTAGAATGTGCTAGAGGTGTGAATGCTATTAACTGAGACTCTGAATTGCTGAAACATCTAAAATTATTATTTTATGGCAACCCTGCACATTTTCAATAAATAAGGGAGAAATTAATTCACATTTATACTAAAATGGTGATACAGAGAAATGTATCATTGTTGTGCATCACTTCTTCTTTGAAATCCCACAAAAAACCAATGACAGCAATGTTGGGTGCAGCTTTCATGTTATGTAATTTGTTGCAAAATGTATTACAATATTCAACATTGATGCATCAACTTTCCTGCAACTGTGTTGCAGCTATGGCTAGACCAGTGTAAACCACTGAAAACTAGCCTTATATTAATAAACCCCTTAATATTCAAAGCAATGGATAAGGACCAATGTGGAGACAATGGGCAAACTTTATGAAGCTCGAAAAGACTTGAATACTCAGGCTTAATCTCGCGAGATTCTTGTGCGAGATCATCCCGCGGGGATTTCGATTTCCTTATTCCGGAATCGGGTCTTTCGACCGAAAGGTAGCATAACTTCTATGGCTACTAAAACATTCGGTCGAAAGACCCGATTCTTGAATATGGAAATCGAAATTCTTGCGGGATGATCTTGCGAGATCAGCTCCCGCGAGAATCTCGTAAAGACCGATAGCGGTCTTTCCGAGCTTACTAAATTTCGCCAATGTATTGAAAGTTTAGAAACTATAGAGATATATTACCAGTAATAACAGAAAGTTGTCTTTGGCTTCCACATTTGCTTTCTGCATCTGCATTTATTAGGCATGCCTTTTGAAACCTTTTAAACTACCTATCTGAAAAGATCACATTTAAGGAACCATCACCTCGAAGGGCATCTCTTCGGATCATATGAAATTTGTCTCTGTAACAAGGATTTAAAATCTGGACCAAAACAGCAAGAATTAGAGTAACAGTTCCTGCACCAAGATAGTCCCCAAGTGGATATTAGTCAAGTTCAGTATAGCTTCCTAGAGACCTCTATAAGAAGTCCTGCAGCAGTAGTCAGATGTCCAAGAAAGAATATATTACAAATGTATTAAGTAATAGGGGCAGATTTGCTTGCCAAAATGAATTTACCATAATTTGTCCAAACTATAGTAAGCAATTCTGCCTATAACCTAAGCTGCAAATCCATGTTGCTATGTAGCATTAGTTGCAGAATAATTTCTGTGCATATTCAGGCAACTGGAGCAGTATTGTAAAGAATTCAACCTAAACAGGTATATTGTCACAAAGTTAAAAAAATGCATACTGTAAGAATTATTAGAAAGGTCTTTACATAACTGATAAAGTTTACCTGAGAGAGAGGCATTCCCTCAAAAATCTAGTGCACCTCTGATTGCTATGGAATAAACATACAAGCATATGCACCTAAAGGACTGTTCTCCTTATTTCTGGATTTCATATTATCACAACTTAAAGGCAGTTAAAGCAACTGCAGACTAATATACTATACAGTCAGTAACTGGTATGTTATAATGGTAATGGGGTAGAGTAGCTCACAATTTTTAAGGGCACTTGGGAAACAACAATGAACCTACACTTTATTAACGCTATTAACACTGAAGCAGTTCATCATACATTGTATGGGGATGGCTGTAATTGAACAGGAAGAGGGCATCTCACCCTGGTTCATCTTTGTAATTTCTGCATTTTATAGCACCTTGTACATAGCACCAGGGCAAAAATGAGCATATTGTAATGTAATAATATTCCTTGGATATATGTAGTAGGGATAAGGCTTAAGTACGTTGTAAGCAGTGGGTTTACAAACGATGGAATTGTTTTGGTTGATTAAGGAAGTAAGCATTGTTACTTATATATACTATATAAAATATTGACTTCTGACCTATGCATATCACAGATGATTCCTCCCGTTTTTATTATTCACTTCAAGCACTGCTTCAGGTTTAAGTATTAATATTTTTTTACAGCTCTGACATGTAAAACTGCAGAACACAATATATAAAATGCTCAGAGAGGCAAACAACAAATATCCAAATCTTCAATTTATCTAGGAATGTTCTTCTTGATGTTCAATTCAATATAGAACACAATGTGATTATGGCTAATTTATACCGAAACCTATAGATCTTAAAAACTTCCTTCATGCTCACAGCTTTCATAATGCTAGACCTATCCAAGCTATTTCCAAGGGACAGTTTTTATAAGCCAGGAACATTGTCTGTAATGTTGTGTCCTAGCTGCTAAATTTGTAACCAATGGGTTTGTTGATAGAGGTTATAATCTTGGACAATTACATTCTCTTGTGAGAAAGGTGAGCTGGATTCCAAGAACAACATTACTGGAGAATAAGGGGCAAATTAATCAAAGTGCAAACTGTCTCATTGATAGGTGATTTCACATCAACTAGACACATTGCCTGCTTCGCATAATAAGTAAAGATTGTTATTTTCTGCAATGTGGAGAAATCTAGCAAAGTTCACAGCATTACGTTAGCTGTGTTTTTATGCTCCATTTTCCATCTATTAGCTGCAAATTTGTAGACAAATAGGGTATTTATGATATGTATCAACTAACCAATGTGTACCTGCAAGAACACATAAATTGGACTTTTTCAAAAAAGTAGTGTACTGGGGATCTTTAGACCGGGGCTACTGTTATAATCCTGGCAATATTTTACTTAAAATTCTTGAAAAATGTGTGATCAAATGACAACATAATCTAGGAACTGTCTGCCATTAGATTCAATGTAAAAACAATTGCTACAATTTATGCTACTAACTTACAGCAACTACAGTGCCAAAACACTACAAAATTGTGACATACTTTCTTATGATAATACATGCATATAGCCTGTATGTATTTGTAAATCTAGATATATCACTTATTAATAAGTCTATTTAATTTACTACAATATGCCACTGCTGCTAAAATGTAAATGGAACTGGAGCAACAGTTTAGAATGCAAATATGCTTTTTTTTTGTTTTGAAACACACAACATATTTCAAGCCTTACTGATGGCCCTTTAAGTGTACAAACAATAAGGGCGGATAGTATTAAAGTCAGAAAGACCGCTATAGGTCTTTCCGACTTTCTCGCGGGAGGTTATCTTCCCGCGAGAATCTTGATTTCCAGATTATGGAAATTGGTATTTTTCGATTTCCATAAT